>CM017906.1:16932955-17119523 GCA_008369825.1 Triplophysa tibetana | reverse complement strand
TTCTTGCACTCAGTTGAATTGAACTCACTCAGTTCAGTTGGTTCTGAAAATAAAAATGTGCATTGTATTCAGAACAGTAATGACTGTCAGTCTTCTCAAACACTATAACTCAGGGTAAACAGATTCTTGTAATACTGAGTTAACAACATATTCACTTTCGGATAGATCACCAAAGAGAAGCTCAACTGATGTTAATAATCACAGTATTCATAATGTTTTGGTCACTGATGGAGGAAAAGTATTTACCAATGATGTTGGACACTCGTGATGTTGGATGTTGGATGTTGCTCGTGCATTGTAGCTGTTGTCTGCTGTCTGCTGTCTGCTGTATGCTACCCGCTACCGTCTTACCTTGCCCGTATTTAATACCTTGTCTAATTGAGATGTTCCTTGTTCCTGATTCCTGTTCCCTGTCTTAGTAAGTGTTAGTTTAGTGTTTGTTTTCCAGTGTTTGTTTTATAGTCTAGTTAGTCAGTGTCCTTAACCTTGTTAAAGTTATCATTTATCCTGTTTGTTTTCCCCCTCGTGGGTTCTTGTTTTGTCAGTTTATAGTGTTTATGTTAAATAAAATCTTTGTTCCATCTACCGTCTGTGTCTGCCTGCATTTGGGTTCCCACGCCATGTCTCCACCCGAGATTCATGACATTCTTTTGTTTAGTTGTCTATATTGTATTATTTAGCCCTGTTCTTGTTTCCCCCTCGCTGGTGTTTGTTTTGATCCTTTTTTGTAAAAAACCTGTAAAACCCCTTCACCCGTACTTGCCTGCACTCGGGGTTCATCCCCTGGAAATTCATAACACATTCAGCATTACAATATATGGTAAAACTTGTGAATATAAAGGAAATAAAAAAACATTAAATTACCCTTCATTTTATTCACTGTCAAGCCGTCCCAGGTGTCTATGACTTCTTTGAGCAGACCACAATCTGAGTTATATTAAATAATACCCTGGCTCTTTCCAGCTTGGTTTTTGTAGTGCATTGTGGCCATGACCTTGAAGCTCCAAAGGCACATATTTTCGTCATGAAAATAACATAACGCCTTAACATAAGCTAAACAATGGTTTTTGTAACAAAACATTTATGTTCAAAAAATATTATCTGTAATCTATGGCTTCCAGCAATGGCAGTGTGCACGTTCATGAGAGAGTCAATGTAAGATCCATTGAAATCCCCTATTTTTTTATTTTAATTTCTCTGCTGTATCTTAAATCTTTTGCTAGTACATACTGTTTTAAAGTACCTATCGACCATTAAACAGTACGATTTATATACTTTTAGTGGGAGTTGTATGAGTAGATTTGGGACATACTGCATCTGGCATGATTTATGGTCATGTGACCTATGTTCTTTGACATTTCAACAACAACTTGTATGTGGGCGCTGATAAAAACATAATTTAGTCACAAGAAATTAATTTATTGGCACTTACATTGAAAACGGACGTCCGCCTTAATGTTTTCCCCAAGTTTTACGCTATTTTTATTTGATTGACGTTTGAAACTTGACCGCTGCTCAGCTCCCGTGGCATCATGGGATAGAAGAGTGTCCATCTGATTCACTGATTCAGAGGTCAGCCTTCAGCCAGAAGTCTTGTTAACGTGCATACTGCAATTGCCGGAAGTCATAGATAAAATGTATTATTTTTGTTACAAAAAACGTTATCCAGTTCCATAATCCAGCTGGGAAGAGCCAGGATATTATTCAATATAGCTTCAATTGTGGTCCGCTTAAAGAAGAAGGTCAGATAAACCTGGGATGGCTTTAGGGTGAGTAAAATATAGAGTTATTTAATTTAGGTCATTGGTTGATTCCTCACTTCCTCCTCACTGATCGATGGCATGGTTTGTTTTCATACGCCTGACATTGACTAAACCAAGAATGGCAATATGAGAGAATGGGGGAGAGTTTATACTGTATTCCAATCATGTATATACCAAAAAAAAACACAGGAGCAGTTTGTACCAGGGCGTGAGCAAGACAAGTTTAATGTGAAACCGTGAGCCTTCTTGAGCATCAGCTGCAGAGATGCACAGAACATATTTTGTATTTTCAGAAAGTGTGAGTATTTACACAAGAAGTCGCTGAAGGGCCAATTGTTCTTGTAAAAGATGGCAATGATGCAGAAAACAAGGACAAGATGAAAATGAAGTCTGCAAGCGCCAAACTAAGAAACCAGTTGCAGTTGACTGTCAATTTTCATTTTGTAGCTGGTCACAAAGATGACAAGACCATTCCAATGTCCCCCATCACTAAGATGACAACATATAAGAATATGATGAAGATTTCAGTGTTTTCTAAACCCAGCCACTTTATGGGGTGACTTGTGATTTCTGTCAGATTTTGAGGTCCCAAAGTGATGTCCACTGCACAAAGAAAAGAGAGAGATCAGATTACAAACTCATGTACAATGAAAAGCAAAGCAAAACAATTAAACTATTAAAAATAAATGTGCTTAAAGGGTTCTTCACAGCAATGCCATGGAAGAACAATTTTTGGTCCCACAAAGAACCATTCAGGCAAAGGTTCTTTAAAGAACCATCTCTTTCTTACTTTTTATAATCTGAAGAACCTAATTTCGCAACAAAGGATTTTTTTGAATTGAAAGGTTCTTAGGAAGTTAAAGGTTCTTTATGGTACCATTTAGACAAACAAGGTTCTCCAATGGCATCGTGAAACATTTTATAGGAGTGTATGCTTAAAATCAAAGTCTCATGATTTAAAATGTTTAAATATAAATGGTGCATTGGGCATCTTACTTCATCATCCTCCACACTCTTTACAAAGTTGCTTCCAAAGGTTCTTCGATGCCATAGAAGAACCTTTTCGGTTCCATAAAGAACCTTTAACATCTGAAGAACCTTTCTGTTTTATAAAAGGTTCTTTTTTGCCAAAAAAGGTCCTACAGATTATAAAAAGTAAGAAAGAGGAGGCTGCATTGAATCATAAAACTATGCTGAACAAATTTAGCACTGAAAAGCCATTATTGCCAGTTGAGAAAGTTTATTTCCTGTTGATCTGATCTCAGTGTTAAACTTTGAAGTAGATTAGATGCAACAACACAAATGATCTCAACAATGCAACATTATCAGTGAATACATCCATTTTGTTTTTTCCTGCATTGCCCATTTTTGTTAAACATGATTAAAATGTGCCAGAAATGTTTCACATGTCACATGATTTTACACTGGAAGAAAATAAAGCTTCCCTTTAAAAATAAGTGATATAATTTTACCCCAACACATATACAACTAGTGGCACTTTGATCCTTTATAAAGGACAGATTATGAGTGGGGTGATGATGTAGGAAGGCAGGTAAGGTTTCAAGATTTTCTTCTGCCCTCGGTGAAATGTGAAGCAAGAGACCACTCTGATGTAGATTTGTAAACCTGTACCAATATTATCATAATAATATAGTATTTATATTTGTTCTTCAATGTCGTTCGTGCTTACACAGTATATGGCCAAACATCAAAGATTGAACTCAAGCACATGAATGTTTTTCTTTAGCTGACAGACAGTGGGGCAATATTTGGCCTTTATGTCCAGGAAACAGTGAACAACTGGTTTGTGGATGTGACGCAGGGTTCCAATGAAATATTTTTTTGTGTGCCACCCCATTGTAATTTCTGATCCATGAATGTCCACCCCTATGAAAAAGGAAATGCGCTAGTAAATGATATTTGTAGTCAATGCAATAATGTGAATAGATGCAAAGCTGAAAGCTTGTGCTAGTGTGAAAGACGCTCGGGGCGGTTGGAAGGATTCGTCACTTGCCCGAGAGGGCCACTGAAGTAGAACCGCTTTGTCCTGAATCACAGGGAAAGAACCCAATTGTAGGCAGCGATATCAGGGGTAACAAAAATGATTCATTAACAATAAACGAAAAACAAAAAGACCCACAATGGGATATAACTGAGAAGGATAATCACAAGGACGTAGACTCACTAATACTGGACTAAACAAAACTTGACATAAACTAAACTAAACAATAGTAGACTTGACTTGACACCAATATAGGCCTATACAGAGAACACTGGGCATGAAGTACACAGGTAAATAACATGAATACACACGAGTAAGCACAATAAACAAGCACAGGACAATGAACAAGAGGGCATTATAATGGGAGACTATCAAAAGAAGATAACAATGGGCAGGTGTGGGCAATGGGACACGAGGAACAAGAGACTTGATCGACAATAATGTGTTTCTCTCCGCACAAAACGTCCTTGTAACAGATGTAACATTAGTTCCCTAATAGAGGGAATGAGACATTGTGTCAATGAGAAAGATGGGGTTCGCCCTCATAAACCTAAATCTCCACATTGTATCTTTGTCCCCATGTTATTTGGCCTCTCCTATAACCTCCGAAGTAGTGTGTTTAAGTGTATTCTGTTTTATTATGTTCTTGTACAAACTTCAGGTCAATGTGCTTATAACCATGGCATGTTTTATATCTAAATGTTTCTCTCTTCATTCCTGAAAAGATGGTGTACACCACAGAAATGTATTTTATACCATACTCAATATATCATATTCCATGAATTATTACAGCCCAGATTATACGTGACCATAAATGCAAATGAGCTAATGTCCACAACAAAGAAACCTGGATTTCCCTCCAAAATCAGCTCATCACATTGGATCGCTCACCTTGGAGGGGCGTGAACCCCCCAAGCTTAAAACATCCGTACACGGAGCTTCTCGTGTCCTCGCGCTCCTGCCCGGCACGTCATAGAGACCTGTCTCTCCCCTTGGAGACAGTTTCATCCGGCAGTTTACGTCGGCTAACTTCGTCCCACCTTCGTCACCCAATCCCGGCTCTAAGAAAGAAGTAGACGGACTCACCCGCCTGCTTTGAAACCATCAGGACTCTTGAGAACCTTTTCAACGCGCCCAGAACTTGCCCCAGCACACTCAAAGGAAACCAATGCAAGTATTAGAATTTATTCTAAATAGCTACGCTTAAGCTGTAACCCCTTTTTACAAGGAGAATGTCGTCGATGGTTCATGCAGATGTGAATAGCTGTTTGTAATAATGCCACTCTCTACTTAGTCTATTTCTTACCTTTCTCTACTGTTTTGTTTAATGTTACGTTTGTCTTCACGTGTTTATATCTAGTTAATTTGTTATGTTTCCCCTTTAGTATAGTCAATAAACCCGCATTTGTTATCTACAATCGAATTGTTGCTGTGTCTCTTTATTACATATTAACGTCACTTAAACTGCTTGATTTCGTTATAATATCTGGAGCGGTACTGTACTACGCTACAGTAAGATTGTTAGGTTTCCAAGGCCAGGAAAGTAATATTTCTTAGATTTGATATACGATCTGCTGATCACTCCCTGAACGAGTGAATCTAGTTTTGTCGCTATTATTAGGTCTGCTGAATCCGATAAAAGTGTATAAGATAGGTGTAGTTAATCATCATTAATTATCCGTATTTTACTGTGATCAAACTCATAGTTTTCCCCGAAATACACTACATCCGTCAGCCACTGGCTCGCGATCGGGAACGTGTTGTCCTTTACTAACCTCTCCCCTTCCACACTGAAAGTGTATGTAGCCGCTATTGCCGCTCATCCAACTCAGTTGCTGGAAAGTCTGTGGGACAGCACGACCTGATCATCAGGTCTGCCTCGTCCACGCTCCATACCCTCTTGAGACGGGGTCCTGGCGGGCCTTAAGAGGCCCCCCTTCGAGCCCCTCAGAGATGCCGCTCTTCCTCAATTAACGATGAAGACCGTTCTTCTGATAGGGCTCGCTTCCATCAAGAGGGTAGGGGACCTACAAGCATTTTCCGTGTCCTCTGAAGCCTCTACCATCCGTCCTCATGGGGAGCGCCTGCAAGTTCACCACCTGGTCCCGTAAGGGAGTTGTGGGAACTTTGGGCACGTAGCCAGGTCGGGGTCTCAGGATCACGTGAGAGGTCTTTGCTCTTCTCCGCGGCTGTTTAATGGAAAATTGTGTCCTTGCCTCCTGGTTAAATCCCAGATTGTTTCAAAGTTGGTTCAAATTGTTGGGCAGATATGTAAAGCAAAACGTTTCTCATCTGTTTAACAATCAATACAGATAGGTATTAAGCATCTTATTATTATTGGTAGTAATTTTATTTTTCATTCAAATATTTTTCATGACAATTAGCACATTTTCTTCTCATAATCTTATTAATGTAAAGAACATACAATATAAAATATGTAGTTTTTAATATTTACATTTACATTTATGCATTTGCCAGACGCTTTTATCCAAAGCAACTTACATTGTATTATCCTATACATTTATACATAGGCATGTGCAATCCCTTGGGACCGAACCCACAACCAAAAGATGTGAGGAAAGCTATATGCACACTAATCACTTCAAGTTGTGTGTTAAGATGTTAGATTATGTGCTCATAGTAACACACAGCAGACTTTGTCTCATTTTTAACGTAATTACATAATTACATTAACAGCCCCACAATATACAACATGTCACAGTCACCAGCTGCAGTGCCCTCTTAAATCCCCTAGGAGGGCACTCCTCTCATCACATGCACTGCCATCTCACACTACATTTCCCATAATCCATTGCTGGACTCATTATTTATGACTTCATTTACCTGTGTCTAGTTAACTTGATTACTTCTGTCTACATAAGCCTGGTTTGTTGTTTCCATCATTGTGAAGTCTTGTTTGTGTCAACTGCATTTCTGGTCTGGTCTGGTCTGTTCTGTGTCTCGTGTGAACCTTTGCTGCCTGCCTCGACTATTGCCTGTGACCACGTTTATGATTGTTTGTTGCCTGCTCTGAACTTATTTCCTCTTTGTACCTGTTCTCCTTTTAATAAAGCTGCATTGAGATCCTCAACCTGTCAATCCTCAGAGCAGTTCTTGACACAACCAGTCTACCTTATCATTTTTTTTTAACTATTTTCATTTCCTTAATATCTATAAGGGCTTAACTTTAACAATTTTACTGTTAGTTTTGTTGATGTATTGTACCGTCTCTTCTTTTTTGTGTATGTATGTGTGTGTTAGGTAATAAAAAGTCAAGAAAATAAAATATTTATCACGTTATGTTCTACTATGAATTTTGTTATGTATCTCAAATTGAACACAAACATTTAATTTTAATTTAGTATAGTGCATTGCATCAAATGAGAATCACCCCTGGACTCATGGTTAGACCTTTGTGCAGCAGAGGGCAGGAGTGAGGGCTTTGCTGCAAATACAATTTAATTGTAAATAAGTGTATACGATAAATAGCTATTAAATGTAAATAATTAACTATCTTCAATGCCCAATTAGTTGCCATCATACTTATATATATATATATATATATATCTGTTTTATCAAGTTAACATTAATGAACATGAATGACACATTAGATACTTTACATTAAAGAATACACTGTTCATTTTAGATGTCATCCTATGTTATACTTTGTACTTTTGCGTACACACTTTATATTGTCACAAACGTAAAAATAGATATAAATACAAAAATGTAAATAAAAAATAAAGCAATAAAGAGAAGGTTCCCTTAGGTTTAGTTCTTTCATGGCTCACTAACTGTTCAGTGTGGTTTTTGTGTGATGGCTTTTGTCTGAAGCTCGGCTATGTTTCCACTTTCACACAGTGATGTTTTCTTGGTCACAGCATTGAAGAACGGCTTAATTGTACGATGTTGCTTGCAACATTAGATAGTTTCGTTTCTGCCACTGTGTTTAAATTGACACTGTGTTTCACCTATGTTTGGGTGCTTTTGCTTATCAATAACTGTGGGCTCGAATAGATCTAAACATGTGATATGATAGTCGCTCGCTCGCATCAAATTCAAGACTCTGCTCCTGGCCTACAAGACCACCACTGGTTTGGCACCACCTTATCTTCACTCACTAATGCAGACATATGTACCCGCCAGATCCCTACGCTCTGCAAACGAACGGCGTCTTGTGGTGCCATCCCATAAAGGTAGAAAATCTCTCTCGCGCACCTTCTCCGGATCTGTTCCACCTATGTGGAATGATCTGCCTGCTGCTACAAGATCTGCAGATTCTGTAGCCATCTTTCAGAAACGCCTGAAAACCCATCTCTTCCGCCAACATCTTACTGTTCTGTTCTGACTCAAGTTTCGTCTCTACTCTTTTCTTCATACTCTTTTCTTCTCTACTCTCTTCTTCTCTACTCGTTTCTTCTCTACTCAAAAAAAATAAAAAAATAAAATAATAATAATAATGTATGAATGAATGTTTCTGTATACTGTGTTAGGCTATATGAAACCTCTTCTTTTTGATTGCACTTATGCTCTTGTTGTACTTATGCTGTCCTAATTGCTTCCATTACCTACCCCACTTGTAAGTCGCTTTGGATAAAAGCGTCTGCTAAATGACTAAATGTAAATGTAAATATGAAGCCACATCAGATGCTTCAAATAAACATACCAGTTACTTGGAAATGGTGTAATCTTGATGTAATCCTGATAAACAAATGAACCAATACAAAGTGCGACATCCAGTTTAGGTGATAGTCCTTTAAGTATATACACTGTAACGAATTGCTGTAAAAACTACAGCGTTATTTTACAGAAGCTGACTGTTTTTTGAATAATACAGAATATTTCTGTAAAGTGCAATGCATTCTGGGGTCACGTGACGGATTAACTCAAATCTACAGAATATTGCTGTAAATTTCAAATCTACAATGGCGGGATGATCTGCAACAGTCGAGATTGGGGAAGTGCGCAAAATGAGTGATTCACACCTGTGGTAAGTGACTTATTAAGTATTATTTTCTATATTTGGTGATTATCATACTGGTAACGTTATATAGAGTTATCTACATTCGCGTTTCATATCGCACCCCGGATTCAACCTCCATCCGGAGTCTTGCGCGGGGTTTCAGCAGCGCCGTCGCGGTAAGATTTCAAACATTCTCCGTCGCTATAGCACCTGAGGACAGAAGTTGTTCATGTTATTTAGAGTTTTTGTACACACCAGGAGCGAAGGCGGTATGTGACGAGCTACAGTTCATTGTATTAGTAAATTGATGTTTTTTTTTTTAATGTTGAACATCGCGCCCGCCGTAGACACGGTAAAAGTTACATGCTTCGAATGTTGGGATTCACGGGAACTTAGTGTTGAATACCACACTCGGTCGTGATTATTTGTGTGGTGTAATTCAAATTTGCCAATGGAGTTATCCGTTAAATCGAGCGCCCAAATTAAAACGAGTCACCAAAGCTTGCGGTAAGTCGATGTTCACGGAGGATAGCCCGGTAAAGTGATTATTGTACGTAACCAGCTAGATATGCAGTATATGTAACGGAGGCCAGCTGAGAGCTTGAGCAAAAGACGTTAGCGACACCCTCATCGTTAGAGCAGGCCTGTCCCCCAAATAGGACCGTTGGAGGGTGGGAGTGAGACGGCCCGTTACAAATACCAGTGTGACAATTTCTTGACCGTGACATCCCTTACGTAAATGGCTTACATTTCTGTATAAGTACGGTTTTAAGTGTAAGTTACTCTGTGTAATTTGCTTAGAGCTTGTTTGTAGAGTCACTTATACTAGTTTAAATGTGAAAAGCTTAAAGATAAAATTGTGTAGTAAGTATTAACTATTGTCACATGTGGTATTGTTTGTTTTAGGACACACTTTGTCATGGAGGCCACTGGATGCTGACTACTGAAGGTTAGCTTGTGTGTGACGCAGCTCAGCACAGCTTCATGTCTGGCCTTGCCACTCTGTTCATAGCATGTTACATATTCAATCTTCAGTACCAGGATGGGGCAGCGTGTCTCTTGGAGTCCACTGAAAGGTATCAGTTGAACAACTTCCTTGCCTGCATTTTGTAGATATGTTAATGTTATATACCTGTTAAGACCTTTAAAACAATATTTCGCATGGAGAGATGGATTTTTTTAGGGCAAATTATTTAGAAGTCTCCCCTATTTAACACTAGCAAGCTGAAGATTTAATTAATGTGTTTTAATATAATCTATTTTGTATATTTAATATATAACATTTAGTTTTTCCTGACTCTTTGTAGATATTAATCCAGAGAGTGGAACAAGAAGAAGCGTCATCTAAAATGCCAGAACACAGAAGAAACAGGTTACAGTAAACCCACATGTTGCCGCTCTTCTAAACACAATGATGAATTATCATTGTAATCGATGAAAAGTAAGAAGCACACACACACACACACACACACACACACACACACACACACACACACACACACATACACACACACACACAGATCTCATCATTGAATTACATTATTTTATTATTCTCTGTCTCTGACTGTATATGTTGTCCTCTGTTTTTCTCTGACTATAAATTGAATATCTAAAATTATTCTCTTTATTCTTTTCCATAGTTCCAGCTACTTGTTGGGCTCTGATGGATCAAGATGTGGACCGTTTTACAGACTCACTTTGGCCTTGTTTTGCGATGTTGTTACATGATGGTTATGTTGGTTAACGTGTTGTTTAAACATTCATTGTTTAAAGAGCCATGTTGGCTACTATAAAGTTGTTACTGAATAAACATATTTCATGTACAAGGTACAAAATTCGTCTGTAATGTATTTTTGTATCAATTAAAAAAAATTAAACGCTGTATATCCAGTATGCAAAACATACTGGATATACAGTGAGTTATGTATTTCTTCTTAATACAGTAAATAAAAATCAAGCAATATGCTGTAAAAAATACAGCATTATACTGTTGCTGTTCAAAATTACAGTTTTTTCCTGTATTCTGCAATTACAGTAAATGCCTGTAAATTAAATTACAGAACTGTGGCTGTAAAATTTACAGTAACTGGCTGGCAACCCTGCTGCCAGTAATTTACTGTAAATTTTACAGGATTTTTTTTACAGTGTATGAAAAGCATTTTTAAACACTTATCATACTGTATGCTTTAGAGAAATCTTACCATCACATCACATTTTTTGTTAAATATTTTGTTGGTGTGCACATTTTATTTACTGCAATTTAAAATATATCATTTTGCAAACAGCAACATGACAAACTGGACATATATGAAATACATTATGGGATCTTGGCATGTTTAAATGATACCTTTATTAAGAGTTCACTGTTGTACTAACTCAACTAGAAGACCTTGATAAACTTCAAAGAAACCTCTCGCTTGAATGGTCTGCGGGTGAGAACAAGCATTTAGCCTATGTAGCTGTTTTGAATAGGATCATTTAACAAATAGCACACAAAATAAAACAGTATGTTCTCATTTTTTATATGTACGAATTTGTATATAAAGTTTACAAGCAGGCTAAAGACTTTTTTTTTTAAATCGGTCTATTACTGTTAAAGTGTGCTAAAATGTACTTTTGAGTCATCTTCATAGAACCAGTTATTGACCATGCGCTCTTGTGACTACATTTTCTAGATTAAGTAGTCAAGTAGTCATGCTGTACACACAAATGTCACTTCATTTTCAGTGTTGGAAAATAATGCATGACTGAAAGCAAGCCTACTGATGTTTAATTTTTCAACAAGGTACAGTCATTTTCTGAAAACTTGCTGTACATTCTACAACTAAATATGCTGTAAATGAAGCTAATACGTAAATGTTCTTTAAATGTCAACTTTACTACACTATTTTCATTGCACTGTGGGTATGTCTATGAGGGTGTTGTGTTAATATTTAAAGCATTTGGGTTACAATGTTTGCTTTGTAGTTTAGAACAAGCTCTGATTCTTGAATCTTCACATTTAAATCTAGACAAAAGGCCACACATGCACAAACACACAGAGCATTCTTGCAAAGAGCAAACTGCAATGCCAACCTGATTCCGTCTGAGGTTTAGACCGCTGATAAACACAATTTTTTACAGTTATGAGAAACACACTGCACTCGTATCAAGCTTAAACCTCCAGTCTGGTCAAAGGTGGGACTCTATTTAAGTTATTGGTTACCAAGAAACCAAATGGAATTATTTTCTGGTTTAAGTTGAAGTTAAACCACACATTGTATCCTTTTGCATACTCTCTGAGGAAGATCAAATACATATGTGATTATTTTCCCCAAAGCACATCATTTTTTGTACAATGCAAATTATTGCTACAAAGCACATTAAAAGCTACCCTACAATGTGACTTGAGTATTGCATTTATATCTATCAATTTTGCTTAGATTAAAAGTGATATGTGAAAATAGCCCCAGAGATCAACCTCTATCCCAAAACTAATCATAGTTTTTCTTTTCAACCCCATCAAAAAAATTACCATCGAAACACAATGTCCTTTTGGTGAGTTGCAAGATCAGGAAGTATTGTTATGACCCACGCACCTCATCAGTAGTACAAGAACTTTAAGTTTGTTAAAACACTTTATTTTACCAAACCATACCGGAAAAGCAACAGTCACACATCGCAGCCACCACATTGACTTTGGTTATTAACTAAAACAGACATCCTCAATCTTTAGTATACACATTTCGTCTAGAATTTTCTAAAGCTATACACAGTATGGAAAAGACAGAATGCTAACAACATATCATATAACTTTTTCATCCAATCACAATTTCCAATAATGTTATTGCACAACATAAAGGTTTTCCAGGGGGAAAGTAAAAGTGAAGCAGGCCTTTCTTATACAAAGGGTTTTTAGAATATGCATGTACAATCTGAAGTTAATCAGAGGCATATAAGGAATTTTAATGTACGTTGATAGAAAAATTGCAATTGACAACTTCGTTTGCAGACAGTTGGGGTTACATTTAAACATAGTGATCTAGCTCCCACCAATTACACTGTTGTCATTTGTTGCACAACATAAAAGAAAGGTTGTTTATCAAGACATTTCTGGTTCCTGTTTGATTTTTAGGATATCAAAATTATTATTTTTAAATTCTTGATAGAATAAAAAATGAACACAGGTTAGTTTATATAATGCATTCATAGTGCCATAAACTTTACACAATATTGGGTCAGACAACTGATTTCACAATTTTGACAGGTTCAGATCAAGTTTCTTACATTTCTTTGCCTGAGAATGAGCCTACATTAATCTAACATCCTTGACAATCAACAGATAAGCATCTATACGAACTAAGGTATTAAATTCCATATGTCACCTTTAGTTTTGACCAAGCCAGTGAAACACATTTTTGAGTTTGATTGAATGCTCCATCTGTAGCACACACTGTGTATCTTTCGAACCTTTTTTTACTTTGTTCTTCATTTTATTTATTTTTTTCCCAAACTGGTTTAGTTTATCTGACGACATCAACCTATAAAGTAATTTGTTTCTATTGGTAAGGTTTCTTTTTGACAGACATTGATTTGAACACGATTAAAACAGTATTTCAGATTGTAATCTTCTTTAGCTTTAATTACTTGTAAAACTGTCAAATAACAAAAACTGTGCATATTCTCTTTTTTAGCTTCCATTTTTTTCAAGACACAACATGCAGAAGTAATGGTTGGAAAAAGAGATGGCCAGCAGTTGCTTAGAGAAGCAGTTTCAGACAGTTTCCTCATTTCTAAAGATACATTTATTGCGAAACACAGGTCTACAAATGAGAAATAAAATAACAAAACCCAATACAAAAAGCTTCTTGAAAGTAACCCATATTATCTAAACACTTTCAAATTTAATCTAGTTAATATCTTGTGGGCAAGTACATGGACAATTGTTGCATGACATTGCAAAATTTCTCTGATATTAAGGAACAGTGAAAAACATTTGTAGCATGCAATTTTTCAATATTGATGACTGATAGGCTACTACATACAGTAAATCTATTTCTAATATTCCTGATGAAACTCGAAATGATATGTGTAATGGTTTCAAATATTTTTCAAATATTAATTTTTATTTTAATCAAGACATTTAAACCAGTTACAGTCCTGTACTAATCCTGTACTGTATAAGATAATGCTGTTGTCTTGGCTTGATCTAATATTTCTACGTAGCTTGGAAAAGTCCACCGCCACATACTGAAAGAACAACATGGAAACGTTATTACTGCAGTTGTCACGAAACGAAATGGAAATCAAAATTCTCGATCATAATAAAGAGGTCTTTTAATAATATAAGTGGTTTCACCTGTAGCTGGTTTGGGTCTTGAGGCTGTTCTGTGACTTGTGTCTGGTGATGTGTGTTATGAAATCCTGAATGGTTTTCAGATCTTTTCCAACAACTGTTTTTAACAACATAAACCTTTAATAGTCCTAAAGGAAAATGAAAGTTAGATTCCTTCAGAAAAAAAACATACAATGAATGAAACTATGCAATTTATAAATATGGGCATTCACAAAAAATCTCATGACTTTTTATTTATTTTTACACAATTAAAACCTTATCTGCTTACTGAAGACTGAAGGGGCCAGTTGTTCAAAAAGTTAAATCTGCATCAGAATGATAAGGCTTTGGAAATTCCATCCTTCGCATACGATTAGGAAATCTCTTTTGTACCAGTTTTCAAAGCAAAACTTAAAGGGGTGATATGACACGGATAAAACAAATATTATTGTTTGTTTTAGATGTAATGCAACGTGCATTATCTCCTCTTTGAAAAGCTCATCGCTCCGAAAAGCGAGGTGTGCCATGATTGGCCAGATGACCAGTGTGTGATTGGTCGAATACTGCAAGCATGTGACGGATATGTAACGCCTCTTATCATATTTGGAACATCAGGCTCCCAAGCAATAGTACTGATAGGTGATAAAATGTCACCGGTACTTTCCTTATCAA
The DNA here is from genome assembly GCA_008369825.1 of Triplophysa tibetana. Classification (NCBI taxonomy): domain Eukaryota; kingdom Metazoa; phylum Chordata; class Actinopteri; order Cypriniformes; family Nemacheilidae; genus Triplophysa; species Triplophysa tibetana. The sequence goes on along the minus strand of CM017906.1, from coordinate 17,104,809 downwards.
TTCGAGCCAGAATCTGATCTGGAAAATGAAGATGATGAAGCCGATACATCAACTTTTCCATTGCACCTTGGATCTCTTGGATTGGTAAGGTTTGGTTAGGTTTTTAAAAAAGATATTATGTTAAATAGTTAAAAACTATAGCTAACTGTTTTACCTTAAGATTTCCCGTTAGTGATCAACCAGTGTTATGCTATGTCTCGTCGCACAACGTAACACACAGCATCTCCATGACATGGCTGCAGTGCCGATGATACAATGAGATTTACAAGTAGGCCCACCTTACCTGCCTATAGATTTGGGCATTCTTAGTCAAATCCAGAAACTGATGTAGATTTGTGGGGGTGTGGTTACACGAGGCGTTTTCGCTCATGTTTCGAAGCGTTTCGCTTATAGAAAGAATGCATCTTTTGTTCCAACAGCTTAATTTTTTGCAATTTTACTTGTCTAATACATGCATGGGAAACTTATAACACACCAAAGACACAGAAAAACATGTTATCGCACAATATGACCCCTTTAATTGATTAACACTGATCCAAATATACAGTTTTGACCAAATCTGGATTACTTATACTCTACATAGGCTATAAATGGACATATGAGATGGAAAACAAAAATATATTTGAATGCATTTTTCACTCAGAAATGTTTTGCGTTGTGTTCACCTAAGAGACTTTGCTATTGCCAGTAAAGAGTTTTGAAAATATCTTTTTTTTTACTCACCTATGACTGCAATGATCAGAAAGCCATTCAGCAAGCCAGATATGAAAAAATATGTTCTCCATTGAGTAGGATTTTGCACTGTTGCAGCATCATTTTTGCCTAAATAAGGGCAGTTTGTTAAATATTTAAAATATTTAAATATAAACACATTTGTAACCCTGGACAACAAAACCATTTTTATGGGTCTTATGGGTACATTTTTCGAAATTGAGATTTTTACATAACCCGAAAGCTGAATAAATAAGCTTTCTATTGATGTATGAGTTGTTAGAATAGGACAATATCTGTCTGAGACACAACCGTTTAAAACTCATCTGAGAGTGCAAAAAAACCTAAATATTTAGAAAATGGACTGTGAAGTTGTTAATCAGGGGCATGGTGACAGGCCATCCATTTACAAAAATTAAGTTTTTATATATGTAAGGTAGTACATTTACAAAATATCTTCATGGAACATGATCTTTACTTAATATTCTAATGATTTTTGGCATAAAAGAAAAATCTATCATTTTGACCCATACAATGAATTTTTGTCTTTTACTTAAAATGTTCCCGTGCTACTTAAGACTGGTTTTGTGATCCAGGGTCATATTTATCTTCAGGCCGAGGAACTACAGTTAGAAGGTGCTGATATTTTTGTGATATTGTTTTTTAACCAAAGCGGTGAATGACTCATCACATGACTGATTAATACATTTAAATAAATGACTGTTTATTGAAGGATTAAAAGTACTTACCAATGATGTTCAGTCTTGTGCTGTGACTGAGTTTTGGAGGTGTATCTGTGTTCATACAGTAATAAACTCCTAACTCATCTACAGTGACGTTATATATGACCAGACGATGTTTAGATTGAACTGAATATTTGTTTTTTAATGTTTCATTGAAGTAAAAAGCTGTGGTTGGGTTTGAGAATGAGCGCAGAATCACTGTAGGAGAATCTGATTGTTTCTGTAAAATCCAATAAACGTCTCATCATCCAGATCACAGTTTATAGTCACATTCTGTCCCAAATCAGTCGGTTGATCTAAAGTCTCTGCAGCTTGACACAGCATTAATATATCTAAAAGATATAAAAGATTAATATGTTTACAAAACAGGTAAAGATATTCATAACATGTAATAAACTCACACACTGGAATCTGAAAAATCCTCATGTTTTCGCCTTGACAGTTAGTTTCGTGAAACCTTGTTTCGTACAGATACTCCAGATCTCTGAAACAAATACAGGAAAAACATTTTCATTAGAAGCAGAGGAGGTCTAAGTTAACCATGCTCTAACTAAATTATACCCCTCCCAGTCTGCCCCTGCTGGAAAATGCCATAACTACACTATTCTGGAAGCAAAAAAATATCCACACTTCCTTTGTATTTTCTGTTAGATTCCTACTCTGTAATAAAAAGCTGTAAAAATATGGAACATTTTAAACAGTTATTAACTGTTCTACATAAATACAGATGAATACTGTAAATAACGATAAATTGGCTGAGCAAAATACTAACAGCAAACGTTCAGTCTTACGGAATAATACAGTATTTTTTGTTTAGTCAGACATGATGACGTTGCTTGAGCCTGCTCATTACTTCTCTGTGGAAACTCACAACAAAGCAACATCAACAGTCCAATTGTTTGAACATTACAGATATTTTATTTTATTACATGAGAATGTCTATTTAGAATCTGTTTAAGTACATGGATTTGATCCGACTGTGACCCTTCCAACTCGAAATGGACAATGCATTCAAGTGTTTTTGATTTCATGTTTTTGATTTCATGTTCATCTGTGGATGTTATAGTTACTCTGTGGACTTTATTAAAGGATTTAATACTGTACTTGGAGCCGCTTCCATGCTTTCCTGCCTACTCAGACATAAATCATATCCATAACATATTACCAAACATATTTCATATGTGTCAGTGGCGGTTTTAGGCACGGGCGAACCGTGCAGCCGCCCGGGGCGCCAAATTTTCACGACACGTGGGGGGCGGCAAAAGCACTTGAAAAGGAAAATAATCCGCGCCGCTAAGCGGGTTTCTATTATCTATAATATAACTGTCCGTGTGGGGAATTGGCAAATTGAGCGGGCAAGGAGGGGGATCCACTTAGTGGCCTAAAGTCAGTCACACCTGGACTTTCTTCCAAATAACGCACATTTCATTCATAATATTAAAGCACATGCCTATAATTTGCATTGCATTGTAATCCAAAACGATCATGTGGAGGTGAAGTGGGTTAGTCTTGATTGTCGAGTGCCAGATAAACACAGTAACAGTGATTGAGAGAAAAAGGGTTAAGCCGTCAGGTGCCCAATATAGGAAAAAAGAAAAGTAGAAGAGTAGAAAAGAGCAAAAGATAAAGGTATGCAACTACGTTCTCTCTGTATGATTACGGTAACGTTATCCATGTCATCAATGAAGGGCTAATGTTAATGGATGGTAACGTTAACTCTTACGTTTGTTAGCCTTCTTGCCAGGGACGTGCACAGGGGGGTTGCTCGGGTTGCCCGGGCAACTGCCCATGTGCCCTTCTCGACTCACGTTGCCCTTCCGAGGTGGAAAAAAAAATAAAAAAAAATCGTACAATGGATGCAGAATTTCACGTAGGCCTAGATAAAAAACAACGCAAAGCCTCATTCACTTCCATATTCGGGCACCGAAAATAAAAGTCAGTAGGGGAAGGGCAAACTCAGGGCACCTGAGCTGAGCCTGCATGAGCGGTCCTAGAAGGAGATTGTCGCGGTTGTCGGGTGAGACGATTCAACGTTGTCAGAAAAGGTGAGTTTGTGATGTATAACAAACGAACGAACGATCATCATCATCAAGTTTTATGAAATTAATTAAAATCTTGGTAAATCCAGGCTGAGTTTGCCACGTTCAGCCTAAATAATAAGACAGATATAGGCTACTATTTTTTTGCTGATAGTTAGTTTCTCAAATTTCGTTTTAGCAAGAAGAATGAATGATGGAAGTAATGCATCACATTAATTATTTTATTCAAAAAGGTTAAATGCCTAAATGCTATCAGTATTTCGGGTATTCTTTGAAGCCAAGATGCCCACTGAAAAGAGGCGGATTCAGGAGAGGGAGAGAAAATTCAGGGAGGCAGCAAAGAGCAGCACATCACTGCAGGGTTGGCTGCGAAAAAGCCAACCAGCAGGTGAGACAGAGACTTTGCACTGTGATCAAGATGACATGACACTGTGTATGCGAATTGCTTAATTAATCAGACTCCTATTTTAGCCTACTAATGGCAATGTTTCATAATTACATTACATTTAAGATGAGGAGTGTTGGACTAAAAATTGTTCTGCATGTTCAAAAATTGAAGGTAGGGAATCTCTAATAAGTATTGAAGTTTATTAATCAGATTGCTGGACAACAGTCCTCTGTCCTTCCCAGGAACAACAACCCCCCACAGCACATATTCACAGCATTTATTGTTATTTCACGCCGATCTCTCTTCTGCAGGGGGCCGGGATCCCCCTTGTTTCCACCAATCACCAACTCCTGCCTTATCTGGTTCCTGCAAAACACTCCTGAAGAAACAACAATCTACATATCTCCCCCAACCCTTCTAAACAACTTCAGATGAACTACCCCCACACAGTCACATTCCTGTTGCGAGCACATTAGTATCAGCACATAGCTTTTGTATCAACTGCATGTATCATATCTATAGTTTTAACACTTCACGCAATCAGAAAAATAACACACATAAATGATTAAACTTAACACATAAATGATTAAAAATAAATGATTAAATCCCTCAGGAGGAGCAGTAACAAGCCTCCAGAGTATGTGAGGAAAATGTGGACCAGGAGGAGGCACATAGGGCAGGTAGGCCTAAGTGATAATAACCAAATATGAGATGAGAGGACCATGCTAGAAAGTACAGGGTTAAAGAGCTGCATGCTAAATAATTGTAATCTAAAAAAACATGGGCTATTTTAGAGGTCATTTCAAAGATCTTGCCTGAACATAACATAAAGACCACTAGTGGGCATTAAAATAATAATGATAATGGCAATAACAATAATATGTAATTGGACAGATGATGAGCCCAGTGCATCAGCTGCATTCAGAGAGCCAGGCAAAATAGGGAAATGATAGATGAGCAAGAGGATGAGATGAGGGAGACGAGCATCGTAGTTAAGGTGACTGAGTGCTGTATTTCAGTGTTTTACTTTGTGTATATATATTTTAATAAAGACCCTGTTTTTCTCAGTCCTTCATATAGCCCGTGAGTTTTTTTTCCGTTTTTTTGGGGGGGTGCCCTTTTTTCAGGTCAGAGCAACTGCCCCTCAAAATTCCTGTGCACGTCACTGCTTCTTGCTATATGATGCTTGCTATGCTTATACAACAATAATTCGGTTTTAACTCAACAAACACGAGATCTAATTTCACCGTAAGTTTGTGCTTTGCAACAAAACTGTTTCAAGTAAACTTATTATTTATTTCCATCATTGGGGTTAATATTGGGCCCTGTAATTAGCCAACGGAATTAACATACGTGTAGGAAGTTTCAAAGACGAACATTTGCTATGACTCTGTTGCTTGACAAAGAATATAATTCGGGGCAGTAACCAAGGAGCTAATTGTTCCTCCCTTAGATTAGATTAATATAGCGTCTAATGAGTCATGACAGACATTTCGCATGTAAGGGCATGTTTATTTAAATTTGCAATTCATAAGAGTTATATTTAGTGGTGGGCATAGATTAATTTTTTTAATCTAGATTAAAATGGCTCATTTCAATTCTGCCGAAGGCATTCAGTATGTGTGCTACCCAAATAATGACTAGTAAGTCTTTGAGAACAGGGGCTCATCTCTTGTTTCCAAAATGCATCACAAACTGCTTGAGAAAGCTGTTTTAGTATGATAATTTGTGATGAAAATTAAATTATGTTCAATAAGATGTACTTGTGTTTACTTCCGCATTAGCTAAGGGATGCTTTGCGTTTAGGTGGTACATGAGACTGGAAGAGCTCCTACAGTACATTTACATTTAGTCATTTAGCAGATGCTAAATTACAGCAATTTACAAAGAGTTATGGAGCACAAAGCTATATGTCATACAGGAGCCATAATACATTAGGTGCCAATACAAAGTTACTGGTTTCAACTAAAGCTAGACCATTACCTGTTGAGAGAAAATTGTGTTGTGTTGTGCGAAATTATTTGAATTTTTTCTCAGATGGGTTGGATAGGTGTGGGGGGCACCCAGAGGGGATCTCGCCCGGGGAGTGATTCAATGTAGAACCGCCACTGATATGTTTTAATGCCCAAGAATAACAGCTTAAGTCTTAATATTGAGTTTTCAGTATCTAGAGACATGATGTTTTTCACTCCATATTTATCGTAAATCATTAAAATGCTGCCTGAAAAAGCAATGCCTTCTGGTTAGAAGAAACAATGAGAATGGTAGTCAATGGGGTCTAAGAACTGTTTGGTTAAGCATTCTTCTAAATATCTTCCTCTGTGTTCATCAGAACAAAGAGATATGTAAAGATTTGCTACAACGCAAAGAAATTGAGTAAATAAAGAGAGGATTTTTATTTTTGGGGTGAACTATCCCTTTATAGGTGCTGTGTGTAATATTTTGGAGGATCTATTGATAGAAATGCAATATTATATACATAACTATGTTGTACACTAGGTGTATTAAGACCTTACACAACAAACTGCTATGTTTTAATCAAAACACAGATCGCAGGTCCCCTTACATCATGAATGTGAATTCACCATGTTGTTTTTGCACAGTATCCCTTAACAGACAAACTGCTCTACAGAGTGTGCTTAATAAATATGTTATATCCTTTAGCAAAGAAGCGAAAATATTGCAACATTATTTTGTTGTGTCAACAACCGTAGTGCTTCGATGGGGAGCCGTGGACTGAGCTGTTGCGTGTCATTCACTAACCTCACCGCTAGATGCCACTGACACCTCCACATTGACCCTTTAATGCAAAACATAGGTATTTCTACCACATTCGTTTCCTCAGGAAAAAAGAAAACAAAATCCTGTAGATTCAGCATCGTACGGGAAGCATAAAGTGTCCAATCTGACGGCTGTCTCCTTACGTCCTGTTCAGACCGCCAGCGACACGCAGCGACAAAGTGACACGATGTCATTTATTTCAATGGTAGCCTAGCGACTCGACAAAGTTGAGATTTTCTGAACTTTATGCAAATGAAAAACAACAGAGAGTGTCTTTACAATAACTTATCCATATTTAAAAACTACAATACTAATTCATCGCTAGAAATGCAATCAGAAGTTGTTGAAAGTGAAAAATAAACTAGCATTCATAAAAAAACAATGCTGCAATGGGCGCTTCGGGCGCCATTTTAACTTTTCGAGCTTAAACCGTCTCTACCAATCACGTTCCTCGCATGTTGTTAAGGAAATCACAGGTTAGCTGTGAAAAATGAGCTTGATGTAGGGCATTCAAAGTTTAACTTTCTTCAACCTCAAAAGATGCTCTTAGCTGCAGAAGAAGACGCCAGCGCTTGCGTTTAAAAAAGCGCTCAGGATGTTTTTTGAAAACATGGTTTAAACCATAGGATTATAATGTGAAAAAGGCGCTAGGAGCTTCAAAAAAGAAATCAAGTCTGAACATGGCCTCACTCCTTCCTATTCAGCAGATATCACTAGCCAATGGCAGGCTAGTATTGAGAGCAGATGCTTCCCCCTGACAACCTTGATGAAAAGCACATTGGGCAATGACTTGCTGTTGACACAGCTTAATGCCCGTTGGCTAAATGTATTAAATTCATGTGCTTTATTATTTTTTTCTAATTTTAATTATTATTTGTTGATTTGTACATTGTAACATAAATCAAATATGCAGATATCCAAGAATTAATGGGTATGTGTCTTACAATTAGACCTCATGTTTTAGTTTTATCTGAGAAGTGACTTTGGGGCTGGCTTAAGCCAGGATTGTAGGAAACAAAGACACACATATGCTTATTATTCTCTCCTTATAATGTGTTTTCTACAATTTTATATTAGGTTTTTGAATAATCATTTGTTGTTCACACTTTTTCCCAATCATAACATAGGCTTTGAAAATCAAACTAACATTAAAGTCATCATACAATCAAACAGGACAATTCTTTGTCCCAGACTAAAATTAATGTTTGACCCGTCTTAAATCAATATAACATGTCAGGAAATATCTTAATATAAATCAGTGCCATTGTTTTGTTTCAAGTTCATTTAGAGGCATACATATCTTAATTCAACTAACAAGTTGTCATGATACACCAATGGAGTAGACTCAATTGCAGGTAGAATGATCTTGTAACAAGATTCAAAGTTGGGAAGGAAGGAGTCGGGGACCGGAAGACATTTTAAAACATTTAATAAATTAATATAACAGCCGGCGGCCCCTCACGGAGGACCGCTGGCGAACAACAACACAGTAAAACATAAATACATCAATACAAACACTTCGGGCCCGGACCTCTCTCTTCGATGGTCTGGTCGCCATTGTTTCTTAATATGCTCCCAATCACCTTCGTGATGCGAGGCCGGTGCGCGCACCACTGGCACTAATTAACAATTACTTACCGGCCTCGAACCACGGCCTCGAACCACGGTCTGGCCCTGCCTACTCTACTACATACCCCCATCACCCCTCACAGGCCGGGGGGTACCCACGCGACTGTGCATGCTCCCTCCCCCTGCCTCGGGGGGGGTATGCAGCGACGAGACGAGACATCGGAGACAGGAGCCCTCGGAGCGACCGGAAAGAGAGAGGGGAAAGAGGAGAAAAAAATTATAGTCCGGTTCCCTGACATGCTGCCGCTCTGTCCTCAACCAGCCGAGAGGCTCTTCCTCGCGGTGCTATGTGGTGGTGCTGGACGTCTGGGTGACGCCCGATCCTCCTCCGCCTCCTGGCGGTTGGCGATGGCTCCTCCGTGTGAGGGCATCGGCAGCGAGTCAGTCCGCCGTTTCCTGCCCCTCACCATTATGGCTGTTGGCAGCAGGATTCCGGCTCACGGCCAACGGCGCTGACTCCTCCGCTCCCTCTTGGACGGCCGCCACCCCACCCCACCTCGTCCCAGGAGCACGGCAGCGAGCTCTCCGTCCCATCCGAATCCTCGCTCCAGAACCACCGCCTCGGGCTGCCACTGGCGGACGTCGCTCGTCCGCGCTGCCCGAACTCCTCAGCACAGCGATGCCCCTCAGCAGCGAGGGCTCTCCGACAGCATGTCTCTCCTTCCTCCCGGGTTTCGGCACCAATGTAACAAGATTCAAAGTTGGGAAGGAAGGAGTCGGGAACCGGAAGACATTTTAAAACATTTAATAAATTAATATAACAGCCGGCGAACAACGACACAGTAAAAGATAAATACATCAATACAAACACTTCGGGCCCGGACCTCTCTCATCGACGGTCCGGTCGCCATTGTTTCTTTTAGTGTTGTCAAATATATCGATATTTCGATAAATATCGATACTGAAATATCTGAACGGTACCAATACTAATTTCCCGAAGTATCGATACTCCGATCCTAGCCGAGCTGTCACATTCACTTATCTCCAAAGGCGTGTTGACAAACACCACACGTGACCGCAGTGCCTGTCACGTGTCTCGTCTCATTCGCTCTGGTTAAATAGCAAAAGTGAAGTGAATATAAATATGGCGTGTGCAACCGGCTTTGGTTGATAAAGAACACAGTAGGAGTGCTATCTGGAAATATTTTGGATATGAAGCAAATGAACATGGAAAGCCGAAGGACACAAACAAGCCGATAGCAAGAGTTGCTACAGAGCAGTGCTAACAAAAGGCGCTAACACCTCTAATATAGCGATATGAGTGTTGTCTCGTTTTTTCAGCGTAGTTCTTAAAGTTAATATAATCCGACTGAGGAATCTATATCTGTGAATCTTTAAATACTTTAACTGTGGTCAAATGTAAATTAACTTGTGCTTAATTAACTTGATTCAAAAAATGATAACGTGTGTGGATCGGTGATATTTGAATCCGGCATTAAAATATGTTCATCAAATAATGTTATGTATTGACCAGCATTTATGAACGATGAGCAATGCATTTGCTACAGTATATTTTAATCTTTGATGACAGTATGTTATAAAATACAACGGATCATGTTTGATCTGGTCCAATGAAAAAGAATATTAACAGATAGAACTTTGGATTTTAATTAGTACATGTATTTGTAAATGTTAGTTTAAATTAACTTTTAACTAAGATTAATACATGTTTTGGAAGTATTTTTCATTGTTTATTCATGTTAACAAATATCTATTACCAATTACTTAAGTTCTGAGATTAGTTACAAAGTTCAGTTCATTTTAAAAGTGCGGTCAAAAAAATATATATGTTTATTAAAGTTTGGCATTCTCTTGTAGCACCAGAAAGAAGATGAGACTCGACCTGCAACAGTACATAATGCGTTACAACACACATTATGAAGAATTATAATGCATTTTACCCTTTAATAACTCTTTATAATACATTATATATGTTATATTTATCTTTAAATAATAATAAAAAAAATTACCCCCTTAATGTTGTGGCAGTTTCTTTCTCTGTGGTATCGAAAATGGTATCGAGTATCGATATTTTTCAAGGTATCGTATCGAAATTAGAAATTCCAGTATCGTGACAACACTAGTTTCTTTACATGCTCCCAATCTCCTACGTGATGCGAGGCCGGTGCGCGCACCACTGGTGCTAATTAACAATTACTTACCGGCCTCGAACCACGGTCTCGCCCCGCCTACTCTACTACAGATCCACTATTTATTAAGCACACACAAAGGTCACAGTTCGTAAGGTCACAAAGATTCTTATGGCAGGAACACAGTTTCAGTCCGTAGTAAGACCAAGAGATTTCACAGGCTTCCGTGAATTAAAGTCCCAGCGATTCTAGAGGGAGGTAGCTGACTGCAAGGTGGGACACCCCAGTGTAGGGCAGCGTCAGCCGGAGTCGTAAAGCGCTACCGGAGAGGCGGAGGACCAGATTAATGTCTAGTGTCGGGAGATCGGATGTCCAGCAGTAGGAAGGCTCGGACCGTCGGAAGAGGCGACCCCGTACGGGATGCAGACCTTTGAGACTCGAGAGGTGCAAGTAGGTGAAGACTGATGCAAACTAGAAAGATCCAAAGAGGTTAAACAGGATCGAGCAACTGGAGAAAATACGGACAAGAATAAATCTAAGAAACGGGATTTATACAAGGAATCTACTAGACAAAACACTGATGCTATAGCGCTAGAACTGATCAGAGGGTTTACACTGAAACGGTCCGACACAAGACAAGACAATGAGAGGGACTAAATAGGAAAACCTGACAAGCCACAGGTGGCAGGGAATAGCGATAATGATGAAGGTCGGGAACGTCGGATAATGCCGACATGCTCGGGCGATCAACATTGCTTCCTTAAGTATTTACTGCTGCATCAATACCTTGTATTTATTGTGTTCGTTAAGCTCTTTGTGAGGATTGTGGAGATTGTCCAAAGCCATCCTTAGATCAGTAAATTCCCTCTCACATTTACGAGCTTAGGTAAGGTTGGGATTGGAACTGGCTGCCGTGGGGGTGCCACAGGCATGGGTTTGTGAACAGGAGTTGGAGGCGAGTACTCCAGCAGAGGGGATAACAAGGCGGCTCTGGAATACGTGCAGCAGGCTGAGAGGCATGACACCCAGTTAACAATGGTGGAGGTCGAAAAGGGTCTGGCACTATAAATGACTGCCTCTGGGGTTGGGTTGACACATTTGTCTGTGACTGATAAACAGGTGGCACAAGAGTTGCATGCATGGTAGCAGCTTAAGGCATCTGCACTGATGTAACAGTACACGACAATGATGAAATAAGTTGACACGAAGGGTGAAAGTCTGATACACTGAACGTTTCCTGAGTTTGCTGGCGCTGCATTACGTGTGAGGCAGACAAAGAGGAAACACCAATGTATGGCAAAGTTGTGCCTTATATGCTATAAGGCTTTGTTTGTGTCATATGCCATAAGGCTGTCTTTCGAGCACTGTCTCTGGTGTCGACAGGAGCTAGAAACGACTGGCACGAAGGCAGGAATGGGATAGATGACACTGCAGTGTCTAAAGGATCTCCTAGTAATACCCAGTCCAACATCAACACTGCCTACATGACTCGTAGCTTGACTTTCTCCATATGGCGCCAGAGTCAACGCACCCATACGAAGCTGCCCCACAGTCAAAAATGTCTCTGCATGTCCACTGAGGGTTAGAGGCACTGCTGAATGAACCATACTCGTTTGGTGGTATGGACAGGGTATGGTAGGAGAGAATTAGGCAACACCCCTTCGTAAGCCTGGAACCGAGTTGAGAGCTGAAGTGTTCGGGTCTGTGTGTGAACAGGATGTGTCGTATTGGGAAAGTGAAGTTGGCTCTGTTGCTCCATGTCAACGTGATGAATGTAGCAACAGGCTCGAAGAACCATATGTTTGGAATTATCATTAGGTACGTATGTGAATGCTCATCCACTACGGGACTCCGGTAAGAAGTTTGACAGGAGACAGTCCAGCGTTCAAGAGACAGCGGCAGAGACAGTCCAGCGTTCAACTCTTTATCTGAAGTCTTTAAATGTTCACAGCAAATGGCACAACATTACTCCAATTGTACAGTTTATGCCCATAAAGTGTTAAATGTGGTCATTCTTAACACCTGAAGAAAATGGCGGGGCAAGCAGCTGGAGAAAAGTGAAAGTAAAAAAATGCGATCGTAGAAGCGGAACCATACCGACTAGTGATAATCTCTCGTTTGAATATTTGCTACTACCACCAAGATCTGCACCCGCGGCGGCTCCACCCGGGCCCACGCCCTAGGCTTCCGAAAAACCGGCAATAAAAAAAACTTTTACTCTGCATATAACAGTTTAGAATTAAATGCTAGATTTAAAAATATTGGTTATTTGTGGATAATTTTTGTTGTTACTAATTGTCATAAATTGGTGTTTCATCAAAGGGACCAGCTGGAGGATGTTTCTCCAGGACCACAGTTACTCAATGTTTAAGTGGCAGATAGATCATCCATTTTTGAGATGCAGAGTGGCAGAACGACTTCAGCACTATTCAAGATCAACCTGGTCGAAAGCAAGGCAGAGGTGAGTAGAAAACCGGAAGGACATACAGACTGCAATGGTCCGGACATATCATTTTTTATATTGTATTTTCATTGGTATTTAAAAAGTAACAAAATTAATAAAAAGAATACACTTTTCCGCTCTTAAAAAGGTAGTGTAGCCTATCCCTCGTTCAGTACATTTCTCCAAACCATTACAAATTGTAATTTGTTTAATGTCTTTTGATGTTAAGTGCAATTATAAATAAAGAGCTTATTAAAAAAATATTAAACTATTAAAAATTATTAATGTTTGGCCGGAAGTAGACGGACTTTTGCGCATGCGGGGACTATTTGGACGGATCGGGTAGGGACAAGAGCCAAAGCGCTTCATTACAACGCGGAAGTGTTGTTCAAACGAGTGTTGTTTTATCCCCAGACAGATATTTATATGATATATATATACGATACGATGTTCGCGTTTTTGCGCTACCATGACAATCAGATATGTTTAAAGGAACTGACATGCTACAGACTTAAGGCGTATTGGCGTTACTGTTACATTTAGCATTGAACGGCTAATTTAGTTGGCGAACGTAAGTTATATTTAGTAATAACATTAACAACGATGACTATTACATTTGCAAAAATTATTCAGTTTAATTCCTGTGAAGTCAGTGAAGGTGTTGCTAGATTGCCATGCTAGAAATGAGGCTATCTTAATATACAGGAACTTCTTTGTATTCCGTATTTGTATTTTCTTCAGTTACCGAACTATCGTTGCCTTTTTACTGCTGATAAACCGAGGTAAGCACCAACTAACACATTAGTGACGCACGCAAAATCCCAAATTGTTGGATTTCATTTAAAATGTACCTCATTTCAGTGTCCTTGCAGGTCGTGGATGTTGTGGTAGTTGTGGATGTTGTTGGGGGTTCTGTTGATTTACCATGTTCTTCCAGAAATAATAAGCACAACCTTGACGACATTAATGTGCGTTTGAGACACAATGGCAGTAAGAATGTGTATGATATAATTAAGGGGATAGGTTCAGTAGACCATCAGGACCCAGTCTACATGAACAGAATCAAAACATTCCCTGGGGAGTATGAGAAAGGAAACTTCACTCTCAAACTCAACAATCTTAGACACACTGATGCCGGAGAGTACCACTGCTACATCACACATTCATCTGAACTTCGGAAAGTCCAGCTGCTTATCAACGGTGTGTAATTGATCATTTTATTTTTAAGACTACAGTAAATATTTTGGGGAGGGTCCTTTCCTATTCCAACATGACAATGCCTCTGTGTTAAAGGCAAAGTTTAGAAAGAAAAAATTGATTCAGTCAGTCTGGAAGAACTTGACTGGTCTGTATGAAGCCTAGACCTGAACCAAGCTGAACACATGTGGTGTGACTTTAAATGCTAATTTTAAGCCCAAAACTCATCACTTGACACATGTCACTTGAACACAAGGTCACTGCCATTCTGTTACAGAAAAAAGTGCTTCCAAAACTGATGCAACAAATGAACACAAAATTCTTTACAATGCCATTTTGAACAGTTTCAAAAGCGACACGTTCTAATTTTTGTCAAATCCAAGTGACTGAAAAAAAGCTTTTGTCGAAGTTAATGCTTGAAAATGATTTGCTGTTTCGAAGCACTTGGAACACCGCGAGCTGACGGTACCTCATGGTGAAAAGTTGTGAAAGCATCAAGAACTTGGGCCATAATTATACGTTAAACAGAACAATAGCTTAATTGAATCATTTTAAAATAAATGCATTGTTTAATGTCAGTAAGTATTGGTATATTTATTTTTAATTAATAATAATCAAATACAGAATTAACCATCACTTTTCATTTTCTTAATTGTACAGTACACTTGTTAATCATTAAAGCTGTCTTATAAATAAAAAATGAGGGGGTGAAGTAAAGGAAGGATAAATTAAGTACACGTCAAGTACAGTGTTATGATTGTTAAATCTGACGTAACGCACCACCATACATGGAAGGTCAAATAACGTTTCCGGGTTCAAACGCCATAAGGAAACAGCTCCACTTTCCAACAGGAGAAACATTTGGTCCTTGGCCGACTTGATGGATACCAACGGTCATTTCTTCAATTATGAACAATTTTGCATCAAACATAATTTCAAACCCCCAAAATCAGACTTTTCTAAATTACATAAAGCACTACCCCAAGGTTTTGTCCTTCTCACAAGAAACATTACAGCATGCTATTCGATACAACCACAGTTGGCCCCACTATTAATTCAAGGGATCTTTGTTCTGGATAAAAAATGCACAAACGACTTTATTAGAATATGTTTTACTGATTATCTTTACCCTAAAAGCCAAAATTAAAATAACATCCTAGAAAATTTGATAAAGACTCAATCACTAAACTAAGAACAATATATCTAACACTCCCTATACCTCCTAAAGTGAAAGAAACACACTTCAAAGTAATGAACAATATTTACCCCTCTTAAAATGTACTGAGTCATCGCTTTGGTATAGATGACAATACACGTACATTCTGTGAAAATTATGTTGAAACTACAGACCATGTGTTTTTCTCATGTAATGTGATACAAACATTTTGGTGTGATATATATAAATGGATAAAGCAACAGATGTCTTCATTCCCAACCTCTTTCTCTAGGGACGATATAACATTTGGATTGATATTGCAAAACAAAGGTGATGAGCTCTGTACTAATACAATTGTATGTCTGGCTAAATTCTTCATCCACAAATGCAGAATTGTGAAATCTTATCCCAAATTTGTTTTTTTTTAAATGAATTTAAACTGTATATGAAGTCTTTAAAAATGTTGAAAGGTCCTAAAACACAAAAAATATATGATACCCTGAAATACTTCCCAACTGAGGTTTATAGCTGAACAATAACGAAATTTTCCCCTTATGTCATGTTGTAATTTTCTTAATTTTAATTTATTTTATTTCTAAGACTGAATATATTTTTCCTGTTTGTATTAAGTGCTGCTCCCTCTGGCTATATCTTTTCTGTATTATATTTTTGAAGAAATGTATGTTATGTAGCCATGTTTGTTTGTAAATCTTGATCATTTCAATAAAAAAAAAAGATATTTACTGCGCATGTGCCAAAGCTCATCTACGTTTCTTGTTCTGCGGATAAGCTCGATTAGATTCGTGGGAAAGAGTGATGAGTAAATGTGATACCTGTATGGATTATTTTGCATTTCATGTTCAACTTAAAAAAATATCTTAAAATGAGAAATTTCTGACAGAGCGACGGAAGGTGAGACGGAAGTCTACGAATTATACTCTCATATGTAACTTCATCCCGAGAAACTGAATGTCTACACCAGGGGTGTCCAATGTCGTGGCTGGAGGGTCGCAGTCCTGCAGAGCTTAGATCCAACTTGTTTTAACACACATGTTTTGAAGTTTCTGACTAGAAGTTTCTGCTTAATGAGACCATGATTAGCTGTTCAGGTGTGTTTGATTAGGGTTGAAGCTAAACTTTCCAGGAGACCGGCCCCCCAGGACTGACTTTGGACACCCCTGGTCTACACAATATGTCATGAGCTTAATTTATACATTAACTGTACATTACCTGTTCAGCTACTGTATTTGGGTGCCCTGCTGAAGAAAAATATATTTGATAACAGAACACTTGGCTTTTTACCATTAAAACCATTACAAAATTATTGTTTGTAGTGTTTAATTCAGAGGTTTATATCTGCCACATAGAGACCACAGTTTCCCTCCCGACTAATAACGTTTATATTATAACCTTTACATTCAATAGAATTGTTTATTTTTTTCAGCAAGGCATTGATACATATCATATAAGTGATCATAATGTAGTTTAATCTCAGTCAGATATAATGATTTATTTTTCTTTGAACTGCAACCTTTTCTATTTAAACAGATGACAGACTATTTTACTACAGACCTAGCAGGCAGTACATGCGACTATCCTCCTTGACCTGACAGTCACAGTGGTGTCAGAGTAGAGGCACTCAAAACAGGGTTATTGCTGGCTACTATTGGTCCACAATAGTCAACTATGTGTGGCGCCTTTGGTATTTGGGACAAGCCCAAATTGTTTACTAATAAGAAAGTCCGACTACGCCACCCTAGGAATTGATCCAGGGAAAATACTCAAACACTTAAAGCACACAGGTTCGGTTCCCTCGTAGAAGTAGACAAGAGAGGCGAGTAATATACAAAAATACAAATGTTTATTAATACAAAAATGATTTAAAACATTGGACGCTGAAACAAGATGGACTGAAACCCCATTTCAACAAAACAAACAGAAAGACATATACAACCTCACTTGGTATATAGCATGTTAAGTGTATATGTAAAACAAACTAAATAACACCGGCAGGGCTGAGGCTCCCAACAGCAGGAATTAATGTGGAGCCGTAATCAATGTGGAGTTCGAGTTTACAAGGCACACGTCCACGCACACGCGTGCAGTCTACTCACACTATCAAGCACTCACAGTGTACACCGCACACAATAAAGAGGAACCACCACCACAAGGAGGAAGGGCAATCTAGCCGTGGGACCCCAGCTCCTGCAATAAACAAATAGTATATGAGATACTATAGAAATAAACATAAAAATCGTAATAAAGACATCAATAATGAAACCAGTCCTCACAGCAATGAATGTCAATAAAAAACAGATAAAGGCAGAAAGCAAAAGAATCAATTAGTTGGTCACATGAGATTACCATTAAACAACTTTAATTCAGTAGATGACCACATGCAAATAGAGTCACACTAATCAATGGTTGATTACATAGCTCCAAAGCTATGAGCAGTAGGCCTAATTAGTTTTACATAGGGATGGGCGATATGGCCTAAAATCCATATTGCGATATACATTGCAGCCTCTGGCGATAACGATATATATTGCGATATATAAATTATAATAGAACCATTTCAAAACAGGTTACACAGACCCTTAGGAAAGCTAAACTGCTAAAAAAAATTTTTTTAAAGAAATAAAGAAACGTATGGCGTTTTGAGAACATTTATTGTGCAAAAGCAAAACTGTAATTATGCAACAAAATGTTGCAGATGAATATAAAAGTATTTCCTTCTAAAAGGCACTATACTTAGTTTAAGTCCTTGGTTCTTAAATGCCACCCAAGTTGCAGAGAACAGAAAACTGGTGTCTTTTTAGTTAAGGAACAAACACTGTACTGAAAATACTTCCAGTATTAATTAGGCAAAGAAAATTATTTTGTGTAAATGCACAGATACTTTAAATAAAAACATATTTCAAACCTGCAGCCGAGGTAACGCATTTGGTTTTAAACATTTTGTTCTCCTAATGAAATTAAAACTGGTGTCTTGTTAATAAAGGAACAGACACTGTGAATTAGGGATATCCTTCCAGTATTAGGCATGGCTATTTTAAATAAATACAATTTTTGCCTGGCAATGCTGGAATTCAACGACATGTTTAGTTTTGAGGTGGTAGAACCATGTAGGGGGGGACAGTACATACAAAATTTCTCAAGAGCAATTTTTGAAGGGGACACAAATAATACAGTCAAAATAGTACTAACTACGACACTAAGCGACAATATGCATTAGATTTATAGGTTTATCATGCAGACTTACAGTCATATTATAACTGAATTGAACTGTCACAAACTGTTATACAAGTGAACAAAAAAGCTTTTTTCCATTTATATATTTTTTGTCTTTGTTGTGAAGAAAGGAAACAAATATGAAAACACACTACCCATGATACTACATGTTGACAATGAGTCACCTTTTAAACACTATTAAAATAAATATTATATAACCAAATAAAAAGTCAGTAACAGTAAAAGATGCTTAATATCTGTGTTATACTCGTTTGAATCGCTCGAGTTTCATTAAAGGAAATGTTTAACTTAACCGCCACGCACATACTGCACAAAATAGATGCTGAAAAAACGACATTCTCCAACTGAATGAAATCTGTGCACCTCTTGTGAACGCTAAATATAGTGACAACGTCACAAAATTGCAATCGTTATGTTCGCGGCTGTGTGTGACATGGGACCTGAATGGCGGGATCGGTGGCTAATTGTTGCGGACGGTTAATGTTCACATCATGCCAGGTCCCCTAAAATAAAACAATGCACGGGAACGGCTTCGGCGTGTAAAATTGCAGTTTGTGACGTTTTATGTAACAAGCTATCCTTAACTAGCTAATGTTTACTAGCTAAGTAACGTTTTAATCGCTAACATAGCAGATTCATGGAAAATACATCGGTAATCAGCATTTTTTGCAACAATTAATTTATTAGTGAATCAGGATCAACTACATTAATGAAAATCCTTTCATTTAAAGTGAGTAAAATAGCTTCTTACTGGAGTTCAAGAGCCAGTGATGGACTGACCCGCATAACTGAATTGGATGTGAACACACACTACCGGCTGCAAGCTCGTGGCTCTAAATTTCGCGGGTAGGTTGCGTCATCAACATGCATTATCGCGATAGTGCAATAGAATTAAAATCTCTATCGTAGGACAATTTTGTATCGTTTATATCGCATATCGTTTATATCGCCCATACCCAGGTTAGCTCCCCTTCAAGCGGAAGGAACAAAATAGTCCTCCCACACCAGCCAGAAATATAAAACAGGGCACTAAAACACCACGATAAGAGCCAAACGAGCAGTCCTCTTTTTATTTATGGTGATGAACACGTCGGCGCGGCTTGAAGCTATAGACCGCAGCACTTTAACAGCGCGCACACAGCAGCACACACAATCACAGGATAGAACGAGCTCTTAACAATAAACATACTGAGAGGCGAACAGTCATCAAATCCACTAAGCAGTACAAAAGAAGAGCACCGTCACCAAGCTGCACTCCAACCTCCGTCAAAACAAACGAGGAAATCGGACGTGACGCATCCCAGGTAACAACGAATCAGGCTTTAAATAGAACATACTACTTGCTGATAGGCTAACGCTGCTGTCAATCACCTAGTCCCATTACATTCGCAAAGTAAGGTTTTGTTTAGTGGTTTATTTTAGTTTTTCCACATATATTAGCCTCAACATCTATGTAGTTGTCCAAATAACTCCAGTCTTTCAAATCTAACTAATGATCCCTCTGCAATACATGCATTGATATGTACAGGACGAAAGAACAAATCAAAACATCAAAATTACCCTCAAGAAGTATGTAAACAACAACCACAGTTATTGGCTCAACCTCAACCTCCCCGCTGTGGTATATTGAATCAACATTGCGAAACAGGTTGAGTCTTACCACATTTATTATATTGCCAATATCTTCTAATAATTGTCAATTTTAAAACTGAATTGATGAGTTTATTTAATATCTAATGTCAATGAGTATTCCCTTTTTATATAAATGTAATGGTCAATGTTAAGCTTACTATGTGATCAGTACTCAGGCATGTGATTTTTCAATATAAATACGTATTTCCGTATTTTTGACCTCGCTGGGATCACCTGAGTAAATCACAAACTCAGCAAAAAAAGAAACGTCCCTTTTTCAGGACTGTGTATTTCAACAATAATGTTGTAAAAATCGAAATAACTTTACAGATCTTCAATGTAAAGGGTTTAAACAATGTATTCCATGCATGTTCAATTAACCATAATCAATTAATTAACATGCACCTGTGGAATGGTCGTTAAGACCTTAACAGCTTACAGAGAGTAGGCATTTAAGGTCACCGTTCTAAAAACGCAGGACACTAAAGAGACTTGTCTACCGATTGTGAAAAACACCCAAAGAAAGATGCCCAGGGTCCCTACTCATCTGCGTGAACGTGCATTAGGCATGCTGCAGGGAGGCATGAGGACTGCTGATGTGGCTAGGGCAATAAATTGCCATGTCCGTACTGTGAGACGCCTAAGACAGCGCTACAGGGAGACAGGAAGGACAGCTGATCATCCTCGTGTAACGGATTTACTCTGGTTGTGTATTTCAATGCAAAATAGAAGCCAAGACAAACTGATGGGGTCCCAGTTTTTATTGGACCTGTAGGAAACACACACAGGGCACGATATTATCTCCAGGCAATTCTCTCCACTCCACTCACATGCAGCACTCTCGACAGAGAAGTGAGAGAACACCTAACCCCATCGACACACAATGTGCTTCTCACAATGACAAATCAACACATTATACTACAGGTAAAATAAAAACAAATGTATAAACACTGAAATTAATCAAAATAAAATAAAATGCATCATAGCAACAATATTTCACCATGAAATATACCAATATGAATATAATCTCTGCACAAATAATAACTCACAATATGAAATAATAAAATATCACTCACCACAATCTTAAAAGAAATAAGGAAGGCGTAAGCCTCTTAAACTTTGTCAGAAAATACTCAAAAACGTATTTCAAATATATACATATATATGTGTACAATAATCACATATCATTTCAAACATACCTGTAGGAAACACACACAGGGCACGATATTATACCCAGGCAATTCTCTCCACTCCACTCACATGCTAAACAAAGAAAGCTAATGAGCTAATCGGTCACAAAGCACACACTTAATTCACATTTATTTCACACGGAGACATATTTAAACATTCTTGGTGTGAACTATAAGTTTCAAACATATTATTTCAAAGATGATGTTAATTACCAGCACTCTCGACAGAGAAGTGAGAGAACACCTAACCCCATCGACACACAATGTGCTTCTGAGGCGAGTCTATAGGAACCGCAGCAAAAAGCCGCTAGTGTTCCGCTATTTTGTGCCCTGACGGAAACAACATACAAATGAACGATTCTTACATAAAACCTCAAATATAACCACATTTGAACATAGAACATGACAATAATTGGGAACAAGTTGACTAAAGTTCACAAAATAAAATACAATACATTTAGACATTTTTAATCCAGCTACATTCACCCCCCTGAACTTTACAAACTTGTTCATAGGAGCCGGAGTCTACCACAATTATTGCTTTAAGAATACCATTAAATGCCACAAATTGTATGTCATAGCAGCATAAGCTTCCCACTTCACAGAGAAAATGATCCAAGAAGGTTGATCAGGCCTACTAAGACACACTTGCATGTATGGTGCCCCAAACACCATATATATATGACTTCAATATAACTGCCATCTACAAGACTCCGTAGCTTGTTTGTTGCACAAGGCAAATTCACCCATATCATATAGCAGAACATGTCTTATTTTAATTTGTGAGTGTCAATAAAGATTTAGCAAACCCACTCACAGAGCCGGTCTTTACATTCTGTGCCATATTCTGAATTAGTCTGTTGACAGGTTTCACAAGTCTACCTAACCTAGTTCTAACTTGAGCTGGTATTTGGTTAGTAGATGAGTTCACCAAATCAGAAGGCATCACATTTTCCAAAGGATCAGATTTGATCTCATCTTCTGGAGGATCAGAGGGTATCTCTTCAACAACTGAATCTCTGTCTGGCTCAGGTAATAATGCGTCACAATTCGACTCCCCATCAGTCAAGTAGGTATCAGCATCACAACTGGAAGATTTATCCTGCACTGCACGGTTAATTGTTGTTGAGAAAACGCTCTCTGTTTGGGGGGATAACTTGCTCTGGTTATCGACTGGGGGTGTAGACCCCGCTACCCAACTGGCAACACGAACAACTGCATCACCACTTTCGGCCACTGGCACGACAACATCACTCAAAGCTTCTCCATCAGAGCCATCGGAGAAATCATCAGAGTCGCTAAATGCAGGTTCAATTTCATCTGCCCTAACTGGCAGGAAGTTAACTTGAAGTAGTAGGTTTCTGTGAACCACCTTTTCTTGACCAGTGCTAACATTACGCACTCGGTAAGTGTGACATTGAGGATTTGAAGCAACAACAATGTAAGGGGAAGAGTTCCATTTGTCTGCCAATTTCCTTTTTCCACGTTCTCCCTTGTTTGCCAACAAGACCCGGTCGCCAACTTCAATTCTGCAACCTCTCGTATTGCGATTATACATGTCCGCTTGCTTCTGCTGACTGGCTTCAGCATTCTTTTGAGCAAGAGTTAAAGCTTGTTTCAGATCGTCTCTTAGGTGTTTCACATATGCATCATAGCCGGCAATGTCATTGTCTCTTTCTACACTGCTGAACATAACGTCCACAGGAAGTTTAGGAATCCTTCCATACATCAAATAGAATGGAGCATAGCCTGTTGTCTCGTGTGAAGTACAATTGTAGGCAAACGTCAATGTTTGTAACAGCTGCGGCCATTTCTGTTTGGTTCTCGGTGGCAAAGCTCTCAACATCCCACCCAGAGTCCTGTTGAACCTCTCGGCCTGACCGTTACCCATGGGGTGATAGGCAGTTGTTCTGGACTTCTTCACACCCGCAACTTCCAACAGCTCATGAATCAGACGGCTCTCAAAATTCGCCCCTTGGTCCGAATGGATTCTGTCTGGAAATCCATACACGCAGAAATACCTATCCCACAACATTCTCGCCACTTGCTTTGCCGACTGATCGTTGCAAGGAAAGGCATGGGCTAGCCTGGTAAAGTGGTCGGTTACCACCAGAACATCCACAGTACCACCTTTAGAGTTTTCCGCAGACCAAAAGTCTATGCAAACTAATTCCAGCGGGCTTGATGTTTTAATGCTCTCCATTGGTGCTCTTCCCTCAGGCTCTGGCGTCTTACTCACAACACACCGCTCACAACATCTAACGTGCTCACGAACATCACTTTCCATCTTTGTCCAGAAGAACCGCTGTCTGGAGAGGGATAATGTCCTGCCCTGGCCTTGATGTCCAGCCTCGTCGTGGACTCCCTGCAGAACATGCTTCACTAAGGAATATGGAACAACGTACTGCAGCCTCCTCTTGCCGGTAAGATTATCCTTACTCACTCTGTATAGGACGCCATCAACCCTCTTGAGCTTTCCCCACTGTTTCAGAGTTTTTAGTACTTCAAATGTTTCTTTGGCTCTTTCACGCCTGGATGGCCTCCTCCCTCTATCCACGTAGACTAGCACTCTCGATAAAATGGCATCACTTTGCTGTCTCTCTTGCAAATCTCTTGTAGAGAAAACTGGCAGGGCACTGCGACCTGGAGGCAAGTACTGCAAAGTATCCTGAGTAAGCCACTTAACAGCTCTGTCGTGAGCACCGACTTCCCATTCTGCATGGCCATCAAGGACTGCTGCAACCTCAGCTATGGTAAGAGAGCAATGTTTTGTGGCTTCAAAGGGGAGATTTTCAACTTTACAGGTATCTGCACTTAGTCTGAAAACATCTTGGATGACACCTTCCTGCACTTGTTTTGCCTCATTTAGCAAGACACTGTACGGTTCAGAAATCAGCCTCTGACTAACACATTGACGGATGAATGGTTGTCTACTCAAGGCATCTGCAACGATATTTTTGGTACCTGGTATATAGTGAATACTGAAATTGTAAGGGGCGAGTTTGGACACCCACCTCTGTTCACACGCGTCAAGCCTGGGTTTGGTTAAAATGTGTGTTAACGGATTGTTGTCTGTCCAAACTGTGAAATCGTGCCCCTTCAGCCAGTGAGAGAATTTGTCGCAGACAGACCATTTTAAGGCCAAAAACTCCAGTCGGTGTGCAGGATACTTGGCTTGTGCACGTGTGAGGGCCCTACTAGCAAAGGCAATGGGACGTGCCTTAGTTTCACCCACTGGTACTTGCGACAGTACGGCGCCCAACCCATCCATGGACGCGTCTGTGCACAAGATAAAAGGCTGAGTGAAGTCGGGATGAGCCAACACAACTGATTCCAGCAATGCTCCTTTTAACTTTTTAAATGCTTCAACATGTTCTGGCTTCCAATCTTCAGGGTTTAGTTTTCTAAAGAATGCTGTGCCTTTGGCGGGGACATTTCTCCCTTTCGGTGCAGCCGTTAAACTAAACAAGGGCTTCGCAATACTGGAACAATTCGGTATAAACTTTTGATAATATAGCGCCATTCCTAGAAATGATTTGATCTTCTTTTGCGAAGGCGTTACACCATCCAACATCATGAGGTCCTCTTCCGATATAGCAGTTATTGCTCTGACTTTATCCGGATCTGTTCCCACTCCATTCTGGTCGATGACGTGTCCCAGGAACTTCACGCTCTTCCTTAAAAAGTGGCACTTTTTAGGGGCCAACTTCAGTCCAAGTTCGTTGAGCCTTGTAAACACCAACTCAAGCCGTTTGATAGCTTCCTCTTCGTTCGGGGCATACACGAGCAAGTCATCAAGGTAACATAGTAGTGTGAGAAAATTCTGATCTCCAAAGATGTTGGTCATGAGTCTCATGAAACTAGCCGGACTGTTACAGAGCCCTTGTGGTAGGCGATTGAATTCGTAAAGGCCCATAGGAGTTGTAAATGCGGTGAACTTCTTATCCTCTTCTGACATGACGATGTTATAAAACCCAGAGGTTAAGTCCATAGCACTAAAGATGGCGTTACCTCCCAAGGCCGCTAAACAATCCGCCTGGTGCGGCAAGGGATGGGCATCCTTAAAACTCCTGGCGTTCAGCCAGCGATAATCCACACATACCCTGAGATCTCCGTTTTTCTTCCACACCAACACAAGTGGCGAGGCCCACTCGCTGTGTGATTTGCGCATTATCTCCTGTTCTTCCATTTCAGAAAACACACTCCTCAACTTCTGATAATGAGACGGAGGTACACGGCGGTATGGGAGCCTAAATGGACGACTGTCTGACAGATGGATGCGGTGAACAAACTCATTGGCTTTGCCACAATCCAGTTTGTGCTTGGAAAATACATTCTCATGCTTCCCAATGAGCTGGACCAACTGGTTCTTCCAATAGGAGGACACCTCATATGCATCGATATCCAGGTCACTTAGGTTGAGTTTGCGCAAGCTTTCATGGATGTTGACACCAGAGTATGTCTCTTCGCCTCCAACGGCACTAGTAGCACTCTGATTCTGCCCATACATAGTTTCATTACTCTCCATGCAGGAATATGCATCAAGGTCCTCAACTGCGACAGCAGGAAATACGTCAGCTATTTTTGTGTTTCTTTTTAAAGTGACAGGTTTGTCCAGAGGATTAATGACCCTCACTGGGACCCATCTGTCACCAGACATGTGTGCAAAGACTCTTCCCACTAGGATGCCTTTCTTATGGGTTTGTGCTTTGGGTGGTTCTATGACTATGGTGCTGCCCATTGAAATGGGGCAACAAGAAGGAAGCTTCGCCCATACAAGGTGTTCTTGACAAGCCGACAAAGTCACAGCCTGAGCCAGTTTTGCAGTGCCCACTATGTTAGGAATAGTGTCACCTTTCCATCGGATGGAGCCTGACAACATGTTCAGAAACTGCTCAATATCAGGTTCACCGGTTGTTTCAGGCCGATTTATGACATTCCAGTAGCTGGGAGTTTTCTTAAGTTGGGTAAGCAAATACTTAATGACATTAGTCCCCAGAATCAATTGGTCTCTCTGGCCAGGCACTACTAATGTGGGGACGATTACTAACTGGCCGTAAACATCCATCTTCAGCTGGTGAGTTGCTTTTGGCTTGACTTTGACACCACCACAGCCAACAAGAAGGACATCTGTATGCAACTGGTCTGATTGAATAAGGAGCCCTGTGCTCAGCAGCTCACGTTCAATTTCCTCGTTAATTGTACATGCCATAGATCCACTATCCAGTAATGCTTTTACTGTGACTTTGTCATTTATAACAACTGTGGTATAGAACAGACTATCGGCCTTTTCCAATTTCATGGTATTCTGAAATAAGACAGCACCGTTAGCACCGGCAGACTTACAACACTCTTCGTAAACAGACATGTCATCTTCCATAGTGAGGGTTTGACTGTTAACACTCACATAGTCCCCTCCCGTATGCGAGCTTGCTAGTTTCCCTGTGGGGGCTGGCCGTTGGGGGACAAGGCAGCCGGAGCGACGACTTTGTGACAATCCCTTTGCTGGTGTCCGATCTCAAAGCACGACAAGCATCTCCTCTCTCTCATGCAGTGCGAACGGGTGGAATGATTCTTATCACCACAGACTCTACAGGAGAAGTTTCGCCATTGAGAAGCTCTGGGTTGTGAGACAGGAGTGTTTTGGCTCGTTCGTTCCAGTACTCTTTCCAACATACTTAGCACACGCTCAAGGGTACCAGCTTCAGAAGATGTAGGTTCAACGGCCTTTGTGGAAGTATTAGCAACATAGACAGGTGCATCTACATTCAAACTCGCTCCCTGAACATCAACATGGGGAGGGTTGGCTGACACTTTGGCTGTTGCGACTTGAATTGTGTTGGCTTTATGTGCAACTGTAGACATTTTCTTTAACTGGGTTTCTCTTTGGTGTTCATCTATTGCCTCCTGAATTTCATTGACAGACCATTTACTTATGGGTTTACATTTGAACACGCTAGATAATTCCGGGTCAGGGCAATTCCGGATAAACATCAGAGCAATTTCAGAGCTCATGTTTTTCAACTTCCCACCTTGTTTTCGGAGGTGGCTATCTGCCAGTTCTGCAGCTACATTTAGTCTGACCCAGAAGTCAACAGGACATTCATTTGCTTTGGGACAGGTTGCATAAAAATCAGCAAGCGGTTGACATGAAGCAGGGCTGTCACTAAAGTAACGCTTCAACACATCATAGATAGTCTCAGAGGAAACATGTGTGCTAGGACTACTCTTAAGTCTGACTTTGACAATGCTCTTAGCTCTGCCTAACACGTGGCCCAGGATCTCATTAGCTTGGTCAGCTTCAGCGAAGTCTTTTTTCCGTAAATACAAATCCATGAGCTCAATCCATTCTTGGAAGTTGTACCTGTCTGTCCCATCACCTCTAAACATAGGGGGTTCCTTGACATCTGGTTTAACGACAAGGCTGACATTAGGGAGGCTCAAGCCTGCATTTGAATGCTCAGATCTGACGGAACTTGGTTGGGGTGAAATTGTAGAAGCATTAGTATTGCTCGCTATTAGGCGTGAAGCAATTGAGTCTCCAATCTGACTGCCTAACTCACAAATTAGATCACGTAGCTGCGGTGTGACATCACCATTGTCATTGTTTGGGGTGGAAGCAGTAGGTTCAGGAGTGTGATTACCTAATGGACCGGGTGATTCAGGGCTGTAGTCTAACACTCTTGGTTTACCCACAACAAATTCATTGCTTTGCAATAACCCTCTGCCTCTACCAAAACATGGTGTTAACATATCAAAGTCCCTCTGTGCATCAGCCATGATAAAATCTTACAGCAGTAACAAGATAATTGCAGGGGGAAAATATTTTTTACCTCCTAAGATGTCAGCAAAATATAGAGGGAAAATAACAGTTAAATAGTCCAGTTTACATATGAGCAGACCAAAGTTCTATGTGAGCCTCTCCAGAATTGATTCTTTTTGTTACCACCAAAACTTTGAAGACCTTGGTTCCCTGGCCTTCATGTATGGCTATCCCACGCCACAGGCACGCTGTTCAACTCCGTCGATCGGCTGCGGCTGATCTAGCTGATCCGGGTCACGGCACCAATTTTATGTAACGGATTTACTCTGGTTGTGTATTTCAATGCAAAATAGAAGCCAAGACAAACTGATGGGGTCCCAGTTTTTATTGGACCTGTAGGAAACACACACAGGGCACGATATTATCTCCAGGCAATTCTCTCCACTCCACTCACATGCAGCACTCTCGACAGAGAAGTGAGAGAACACCTAACCCCATCGACACACAATGTGCTTCTCACAATGACAAATCAACACATTATACTACAGGTAAAATAAAAACAAATGTATAAACACTGAAATTAATCAAAATAAAATAAAATGCATCATAGCAACAATATTTCACCATGAAATATACCAATATGAATATAATCTCTGCACAAATAATAACTCACAATATGAAATAATAAAATATCACTCACCACAATCTTAAAAGAAATAAGGAAGGCGTAAGCCTCTTAAACTTTGTCAGAAAATACTCAAAAACGTATTTCAAATATATACATATATATGTGTACAATAATCACATATCATTTCAAACATACCTGTAGGAAACACACACAGGGCACGATATTATACCCAGGCAATTCTCTCCACTCCACTCACATGCTAAACAAAGAAAGCTAATGAGCTAATCGGTCACAAAGCACACACTTAATTCACACTTATTTCACAAAATTCACACGGAGACATATTTAAACATTCTTGGTGTGAACTATAAGTTTCAAACATATTATTTCAAAGATGATGTTAATTACCAGCACTCTCGACAGAGAAGTGAGAGAACACCTAACCCCATCGACACACAATGTGCTTCTGAGGCGAGTCTATAGGAACCGCAGCAAAAAGCCGCTAGTGTTCCGCTATTTTGTGCCCTGACGGAAACAACATACAAATGAACGATTCTTACATAAAACCTCAAATATAACCACATTTGAACATAGAACATGACAATAATTGGGAACAAGTTGACTAAAGTTCACAAAATAAAATACAATACATTTAGACATTTTTAATCCAGCTACACTCGCAGTGGAAGACCACGTGTAACAACACCTGCACAGGATCGGTACATGCGAATATCACACCTTCGTGACAGGTACAGGATGGCCACAACAACTGCCCGAGTCACACCAGGAACACACAATCCCTCCATCAGTGCTCAGACTGTCCATAATAGGCTGAGAGAGGCTGGACTGAGGGCTTGTAGGCCTGTTGTAAGGCAAGTCCTTACCAGACATCACCAGCAACAACGCCGCCTATGGGCACAAACCCACCTTCGCTGGACCAGACAGGAGAGGCAAAAAGTGCTCTTCACTGATAAGTCACGGTTTTGGCTCAGCAGGGGTGATGGACGGATTCGTGTTTATCGTCGACGGAATGAGCGTTACACCGAGGCCTGTACCCTGGAGCGGGATCGATTTGGAGGTGGGGGGTCCGTCATGGTCTGGGGCGGTATATCACATCACCATCGGACTGAGCTTGTTGTCATTGGAGGCAATCTCAATGCCTTGCGGTACAGGGAAGACATCCTCCTCCCTCATGTGGTACCCTTTATGCTTGCTCATCCGGACATGATCCTCCAGCAGGACAATGCCACCAGCCATACTGCTCGTTCTGTGCGTGAGTTTCTGCATGGCAGCAATGTCAGTGTTCTGCCATGGCCAGCGAAGAGCCAGGATCTCAATCCCATTGAGCACGTCTGGGACCTGTTGGATCGCAGGGTGAGGGCTAGGGCCATTCCCCCCAGAAATGTCCAGGAACTTGCAAGTGCCTTGGTGGAAGAGTGGGGTAACATCTCATAGCAAGAACTGACAAATCTGGTCCAGTCCATGAGGAGGAGATGCACTGCAGTACTTCAAGCAGCTGGTGGCCACACCAGATACTGACTGGTACTTTTGATTTTGAGCCTACCTTCATTCAGGGACACATTATTCTATTTCTGTTAGTCACATCTCTGTGAAACATTTTTAGTTTATGTCTTATGGTGTTGACTCTTTTAGTGTTCATACAAATATTTACACATATTAAGTTTACTGAAAGTAAAAACCGTTGAAAGTCAGAGGACGTTTCTTTTTTTTGCTGAGTTTATTTATAAAAAAATACATTGTTAATATATTAAAATATTACAATATACTGAAAAATATATAATAAATTTCAGCATTTTATGTATTGAAAAATATAAGCACTTTAATCAAAAACAATGTATTATTATATTTTTTTACTTGTGAATTCCAAGTAATATCAATAAATTGTTTTGATTAAGTAATAATAACTTTAAGAGCTAAGTAATGCAGTAAAACACAATCGAAATATGATGCAACAATAAAAACAGGATTATGGAAAAAAAATGCAAATAAACTCTTCATATTGCATTATACTTTCTAGTATAATACATAACCGTATATTTTGTTTCGTGAAGGTACATACCGCATTCAGTCAAAAAATACCAGAACCTATCAAGCTTCATATACAAATCTATTACTTTATAAGACATGAAATGCCTTATTTTAACCACTGAATTTTCCAAAAGGAAGAAGAAAAATTATGATCCTTACATCGTGGCCAAAACCCACATCTGTACAACTGATTTGGACTGTTTTTGACCTCTTCTGGATAGTTGCTGTATAAAAACAAATTCCATTTAGATTAAGTGCGTCTCTTTTTTTTTTGCTTTACCTTTCAGTGTCCCAGCGAGACCTATGACCCTTTGCACAAATCCACCCGGGATTTCCCAGATGATGTTCTGAGCTTCATGAGGTCTCATCAGCTTATGTGGGACCTGGTGGTACCCATCCACAGACGACCCGTCTTCACCCGGATCAACACACCATACAGGCTGAAAAAAATTGTGGTTGACAGGGTGGATGCAGAGGATGGACAGTATGATGTCTTGCACCTGGGAACAGGTATGTTGGAGACCCATGGGCTTAGGAAATGGATTTACATATATTTAATTTTGTATAAGCATTACATCCAAATGCACTCCCAAGTTTGACATCACTTAAATGTGAGACCTACCAACATCATTTTAGCCGGCATTCTTCTTCTAGTAGACATCTAAGCAATATTATGATTTGTTAAATCTAAATATAACAAAACTGACTGTGGTTTACGCTTAAACAAACAAAACTGTTTGTCAATGTTGTATGGAAAAAAATGTATAAGATCATTCATAATGATAGTAATATTCATAATATTATACTCTAAATATAAACTAAAATGTAAACAAATCAAGTATTTTTTTCATTATGTTCATTTTATGTAAATGTTTGAAGATCGTTTAGATATTTTAAATGGAAAAAGAAACAAAAATGCTGTCTGAAAATAGTTTTTTATTTACACGTATGCACAGTATCAGGGAAACTTTTACTTCAACTGCTTTTTACTTTTGAGTATTTCAAGGTTTACATTTTATAAATTTTGTTGCCTGGGAATCGAACCTGATCTTCAATTCTCTGCCAATTGAGCTATTTTTGCAATATACTACCTTTACTAACACTTCCATATTCTATTACCTTTGAGCTATACAGTGTGTTCCTATATTGCTGGGTGAACACTAGGACACGTTGTAAATGTGGAATGAATAAACTCTATCAAACACGACCTCTGTTCCCACGCTGGTCACTAGTCTTGTTCCCTGGGATCATCCTGACATTCCAGCAATCTAGTGTTTCTTTTCCTGTCCAACATTTGCCCTTCCGGAGATGTGTGGAGTTCTGCCACAGTGCCACTTTTAAGTGAATCATTAAAGTCAAACAGATGCTCTGTTGGGCACAAATATGCTTAACCTGTGTGCACAGAGAGCATGCTTGCGTTGTATTGTGTCAAGTAGTAAAAGACTGTAACAGCTGGATAAAGCGACAAGGTACTGGTGACCATGGTAACTGAGAAGTTTGTGCATGATGGGATGTGTTTTCCACAAGCCCAACTAAATAAAATTGCAATGGCAAGTTTGTTTGAGGGGCCGGCTGGTTTGGGGTGGGGCTATCTGTTTGTCTGACCAATGAAAGACAGGGGGAGGGTTTGATCCCAGATCCATCCAAAACTTTCTCAATGTTTAAATACAAAATGTAGCTTTTGACCCTTAGAATCACATATAGAAGTTTAAATAACCTTATACAACTTTGTGGATTAATACAAATTCACACATTTACTGTGTCTCCGGATGATGGTAAGGTGCTGAAGGTGGTCTCCATACCGAAAGAGAATTGGGAGACTGAAGAAATCGTTTTGGAGGAGCTCAAAGTTTTCAAGGTAATTAAATGTTATCTATGTCTTCTTCCTCCTCTGCTGGTTTGTCATACCAATCTTCAGGACTCTCTCGTGACCTTTGACCCTGTGCTCCTATTGGTTGTTGTTACCATGTCAAGCACTTCCCAAACAGATATAACTGCTAAAGAGGAAAAACAGATACTGTCCGATTTCCAAAGGTGCTAGAGACCTAACCCAGAGACGGGACATGAAAAGTAACGATCATTGAAAAGAGAAGATCATTTATTTGAAGCACATTTGAAGCACATTTTCATAATACTAAAGGAAAAAGTGATGTTTTGTAAATTTAGCCCTCAATTTCAAAAAATATAAAAGTAAGTATGAATTTAGCATACAGTATATAACAATATCACATTTTTGTATATACAGTAAAAGTTAAAAATACTGCAAAATTAGTTAAATAGTGTGTATATGACACATAAGCCTATTTATACATATACTGGATTGAAAACCCATGTTCTACGCTTTATGTTTTTGTATGTTTAGGAAAAATAGTGGATTTTCAAAAAGTATACAAAAATGTCTGTATGAACCAAAATTAAATGGTGTACATGGCCATATATCAAATTTATGTTCGGGCTCTTAAGCCAGCAGGTGACATATGATAGCAGACATTGTCCACTGGCGTCCCACAGCACTTTGGAGAAAGCGGGTGGTTTTAGGAGTCAAGGCCCATTTGCTGTCAGTATTATAGAGACGAAATGAACCAGTGAAGCAGAACGCTTTAAAACCTCCTCAAGGGTCTGTTATGATGATCTGCCCTCATTCAGAGCCAACAATGCGTATCTTTTTCTTCTTTCTTCACGTGATGATTCATTTTATGCGTTGACACGTTTTTTCCTGTCTCTCTCTTTCTTTAGTCTCAGACCCCAGTTGTGAACATGGAGCTCTCCACCAAAAGAGTAAGTGAACATGTTGGGTGGTTGGCTTGCAAGAGACTTTCCATTTGTGAAATTGAAGGAAAGCGTTTAAGAAAAGAAATGTACATCCTGATATTTTTTGACACTATTTAAGATTCATTTCCCAGCACTATTTCATTAATCATTTGATTCTTAAAAGAACAGTTCACCCAAAATAAAAATTCTGTCATCATTTACTCATCCTCATGTCCTTTCAAACATCAAAAAAATATATTTTCAATAACGCTGGTAACCGAAAAACAGCGGCACCCGTTCACTTCCATTGTTTGAACACAAAACCAATGAAAGTCAATGGACACCGCTGTTGTTTGGTTACTGACATTCTTCAAAATATCTTCTTTTGCGTTCTGCAGAAGAAAGAAGGTCACACAGGTTTGAAATGAAAGGAAGCTGAATTATCCCTTTAATGTTGGACTGTTCATACTGCATCTCATTTTTATGTTTTTTTTTTCCTGCAGCAAGTGTTGTTTGTGAGCAGCGATGAAGGTGTCGTCCAGCTGCCCGTTCAGAGATGTGATCTGTACGGTAAAGCGTGTGTAGACTGCTGTCTAGCTCGAGATCCATACTGCGCTTGGGACGGCTCCTCGTGCACCAACTACTTCCCCAGCAACAAAAGGTAGAATCTCTTTTCTATTGCATATAGCACACATTATATTCTCATATTTTATTCTCATATTATCTGTATTTGTTAATAATACATATATTTGGACTTGTCTCTTATTTCATAAAAAACTCACTAACACTGCTGATGTATGAAAGACAGTGGAAAGATCTTGGAAGCTGTTTTAATGTTTTTTAAAAGAACACAATTATGTTTTAAAAACCCTGTTATTGAAAAGCCCAGACATTTAGAAAAATGACATAAGCGGTGTTGTCTATTGGAAATGATCTCATTTTCCATCTGTTGAGTTTTAATATTTAGAGACAATAGATAAATTGTTAGCTTAGTGTTCTGTCAGCATTTGTTGAATTACAATTGATTCGTTGCTGAAACCTGCTGAGCCATATTTGTTTGGAGAGCAGTTTTGTTGGTTCACCCAAAAACTACTTCTGTCATAATATACTCACCCTCTTGTCATTTCAAACTAAGAGCTTTTTGCATTTCTTTCTTCTGCAGAACACAAAAGAAGATATTTTGAAGAATGTTGGTAATTGCACACCAACTATATCCTTTCACTTCTATTGTATAAACACAAAATCAATGCAAGTGAATGGGTACCACCATTGTTCGGTTACCAACATCTTTCATACAGTCATAAATACGTAAATTATAGAATTTTCATTTGTAGGCGAACTATCACTTTAACCCTCAATATTCCAGTACAACACAGAGAAAAGCTGTCAAATAATAAATCTGAGGGTGGGTCCTACACATGGGTAACATCCTCTCTTGGTCTGCAGGCGCGCCCGGAGACAGGATGTGAGGTACGGAGACCCCTGGAGCCAGTGTCAGGACATGAGAGATGGTAATTAATGACTTGCCCTTCACCTTCCTACACTTTTCCCTTAGGTCCGATGATGATCAAAAGAGGAAAAAATGACATACTACTCCCTCTGGTGTTCAAATCACTTATGTACACTTCAACATTGTTGGAACTATAGGAACAGGTTTGAAAGTATTGCCTTCATCAGGTGACTTTTAACCTTATAACTTGTAGCCTTTCCATTTGCCACACATGTCTATTAGTTCACTTCACCCACTTCATCTTCTTTGGTTTTTTGAAAGATGCTGTTTCTAATAATGCTGTGTCTCTTCTACATGTTCAGATCAGGCCGAGCTGAGAAACATTTACGGTGTGGAGGGAAACTCAACTTTCCTGGAATGTATCCCGAGGTCACCGCAGGCATCGATCAAGTGGATAATGCAGCCAACACACAGTCAGTACAGCAAAGAGGTGTGTTTGCATCCCTTTTATAAACTTTAATTGAGCTATCATAAATGGATAATATACAGTCAACCTTGACAAATCAGAATTAAGGAGACCAGTTAGTAGAGATGCACTGATGTATCGGGCAATAATCGGTATTGGACGATAAAAGTGATCGGGCCGATATATCCTGTCAACTTAAAGAGGACCAGTTGAAATATCCGCTGTTGGATGTATTAATAGTCATCACATGTATTAATAACAATCAGAAGGTTAATAAATATCAATATTCAGAATCGGTATTGCCAGATATCACACTTAATAATCGGCTATGGAGAAATTTAGTATCGGTTCATCTTCCCCATTTAGCCTCCTAACATCTAACGCAAACCTTCTTTCTGTCTTTAGTTGGTCGCAGGTGAGGAAAACCTTATCCACATGCAACGTGGGCTGCTCCTACAGCGTTTATCATCAGTCAACGCTGGGCTGTACATGTGCGTAGCCTACGAACATTCTTTCTCCCGCACGTTAGCCCGCCACGAGCTGCACGTCATTCCCCAGAACCACATGTCAAGATCGCAAAACGCTCGACCCTCCGACTCGAAACCTGATGGGAATTATGCGGCCTTGCCCCGGAGCTTCAAAGAGCTCCATTTGATGGGAGTCAGCGGGTTAACGGCAGACGAGTACTGCGAACAGCTCTGGTACCGCGAAAAACGCAGACAACAAAAACTACGTATGTTGAAGTGGAAGCAAGAGGCGGAAAATCGTAAAGCGAGAGTTAGGAGGCAAAATCCACCCAACGAACCTCTTGAATGAGGTGAAACAGCAGACTTTTTATACGGAAAAAAAAGTTTGACTATTTGGACGAGAAATTGCTTACTTGTTGCTTAATCTTTAAAGCTACAACCATCAAAAGCTACTGTTAGCATGACATCAAAGGGCTTCAGACAAGAAAAACTCTGATTTACTTTTTATTTCTGTTGAGTCCTCTCATATGTTTTAGAAAAGTTTTATTTTGTAGCTTTAAAGCTCTTGGCAGTAATAGCAATGCCTGCATGTGATTTAGCAATTACGAACTGTAAAATTAGCACAAAACCTATCGCTCAGCCTGTAGCTGTGCAGCTGGAATGGATTTACGCTGTCTGTAGCTGTAACAGATGCTACATACTTCACTTTGTGTTATTCTCAATCTGTTTCTGTTGTTTATTGATTCTGTCTTTAAGTCCTCCTTGAAATTTTGTTTTACGTGTTCGGAAACCCTTATTACAACGTGACGACCCTGCTAGGACACATACAACTGAGACTTTTATCTGATGTCTGCATTTACATCTGCACAACATCTTTTTTGATTATATGATCATCTGCAATACATCTCTGAGACGTCTACAGTCAGATGTCATAAAGACATCTAGAAGATGTCTGTAAGATGTTTACGATCTAATGTATGTAAAACTGCCCTTTCTAAGACGTTTTTCAGATGTTTTTAAACAGCAGATGTTATCGAGATCTTTAGCGGACAACTTACATAAAGGCCTGTGCTATAATTTGGGGAGCTAAACGTTGCTTCAATTTCAATAAAATAAAAGGTAAATGTAAATAATACAATTATAAACAAAAAAATTCACATTAAGGGTCTAATGTTTAAAACTTTGTGTCTGTAGGGAGTGCACATATTTACACTAAATCTAAATCTTTTTATAGATCTCAGCGTATGTGAAAAATTGCATACCAGTTTATGTGCTGCCCCAGAGAATGATGGGAAATGTAGTTTTCTCAAACAAGACCATTAACCAATATCGATATAAAAAAAGTACAATGTAAACTGGTTGCTCACTTTGTAAATATAATCTCATCTATTGTGACTCTTTCTTCATCAAATAACTTTTGACAAAACAAGCACCTATTCTAACGGATTGCTTGGAAAGCTAATAGTATAAAAAGACAACCAACCGCACTGCCATGACCTCTCCACAACCATAAACTGACTTCTTTTTCCTACACTAAGATTTATTAGGCCTTGTGTCATTTTTTTATGATTTCATGAGAATTCAGAAGTATTTTACATGAGGGCTAATTCGTAGAAATGAGAAAAAAGCCTCTAAAATATGTATTAATTGTCATGTGATTGTGTTGGGACTCTTGTCTCAATGTTCTCAATGTTATTTACTGACTGTACCCAAGTGTACAAATCTGACAATGGCAAGTGCCCTCATGTTTTGAGGAAGTTTGCTTATACTTTCTTACACAACCCAGGACGTGTCCTTCATATGTTTCCTTCCTCACCATGACCAATCTCTTTGGCTCTTTCCTGAGAACATCCCTGAGTAAATATTTTGTTGTTTTTATGACTCTTTGCATGTTAGTCTCTTAAGACAAGCAAATCTCTTACACATCACGTCACAACAATTGAACCCAACTGAATACAGTGACTGTGTGTGTCTTTGATATTTTCATGTGTTGAGACATCTGGGACAGATAAGTTGAAGGGATGGCCCCATAGATCCAGCAGTGAGCTTTTAAAATGATCTTCACTGGCCATGAAAACCACTTCCAGCATTCTTGTCTTTTTGTTCTTCTCTGTGGCTGTCGAGTGGAAAATTGTGTCCTTGCCTCCTGGTCAAATCCAAGGATGTTTCATATTTGGTTCAGATTGTGTGTCAGAAAGATATATAAAGTGAAATTTTGTTGTACAATAATTACACAGTCAGGTATTAAGCATCAATAATGTACTTTTGGCATATCATCTCAGAAGTCAGAATTCAAGAAAACTTGTCAAGTTCATGTTGTATTTTATTGAAGAGTGAAAGGAAAATAAAAAAGCTGTATAAAGAAGATGCTCATTTTAGGACATTTAGGCTCTTTTTCATTCAACATTTTTTTCAAGACAATAAACACATTTTCTTCTCATTCCTGTAAAGAACATACAATATAAAAATATGTAGTTATTTAAGATTTTTATGGTAATATGCTGATTTCAATTTTTTTATAATTGTATTATAGTTAACCATTTATTGAAGTCATATGCAATGTGAATTATTATTTTTGCAAATGCATAATTTTAATGATGAATATTATGAAAAATAATGAAAGTCAAAGGACCATTTATCTCTGGATTTTATCGCACCAACTAAATATATTATTTTTAGATTACAAAATGAATACATTACAACAGGTTTGTGAACTCTGTATATTTTTACAATGTCATTGAAGAACTTTTAAGCTGAATAAACATGTGATCAAAACACATTTTACTTGGTTATTAGTTATTAATTGGATTGTATAAATATTGTTTTTAAACTAAGCTTCAAAGTGTGTATTACAGAGTTGTAAGATCAACAGTCACTTTTAAGTTGTGTGCTTAAATGTTAGATTATGCGCTTGTAACACACAATAGACTTTGTATCTCTTTTAACACAATAACACATGCAATTACAACCTTTCTGCCATAACATTTAAATATATCTTTACTTAATGTACAAGGACTCAAGTTTAACATTTATTTTACTGTCCAAGGTTTGTTGATTTATTGTACAGCCTCTTCTTTGTGTGCATGTGTGTTATGTAATAAAGTGTTAAAAGTGAATCAAATTTAATATTCATCACTTTATTATCTTGTGAGTTTTGTATAAAATGCAACGCTAAACTACGCTGCGGTAATTTTACTTTATTAGCGCCCCCTAATGGAGTAGTTGCACTAACACTTCGGTGTGTCCCTGCATTTTGTATTTGTTGAAGTGACAAAACTCTTTGGTGTTACAAATGATAACAATAATTATTAATCCTAAATACAGATTTAACACAAGCAGTAATGCTCCTTTATAACACCACTAAGCAACAGATAATTTCAAATGTTTCATAAGAGAGGGCAAATTGACTTACCCACAAAGAGAGGAAGTCAAATACACATTGTCTTTTGTAGGGCGTTTACTGAGATGCTAACATTTAATACGTATTTAAAAATCTTTACTTAGTATAGTACATAGCAGCATGAAATAATAATCTCCCCTTTCTCATGTCTAGGCCTTTGTGCAGCAGAGGGCAGGAGTGAGTACTCTACTGCAAATAAAAATGTACTTGTAATTAAATGTATATATGTGAATAGCCATTAAATGTAATTATTCCCAATTAGTTATCTCAAGTTAATATTAATGCATTCTATTTATGAATGTAATATAGGACACATTGCTTTTAAGAATACACTGTATTTCAGATATCTCACAGTAGACGTCATTCTATGTTATACTCTTAAAAGCAAAGGTTCTTAAAAGGTTCTTCACATATTCTATGGCCATATAGAAGAACCATTTTTGGTTCCACACAGAACCATTCAGTCAAAGGTTCTTTAAAGATCCACCTCTTTCTTACCTTTTTATAATCTGAAGAACCTTTTTTGCCACAAATCATCTTATGTGAAAACAAAAAGGTTCTTCGGATGTTAAAGGTTCTTTATGGAACCAAAAGGTTCTTCTATGGCATCAGATTTGACATTTGACTTTTAACTACACACTTTATACTGTCACAAGGTAATAATAGATATAAAAACAAAAAAGTAAATCAAAAAGTAAAGTGATAAAGAGAAGGTGCCCTTAGTTCTGCTATGGCACACTGACTGTTCAGTGTGGTTTTTGTGTGGAGGCTTTTGTCTAAAGCTTGGTAGTGTTTCCACTCAGAGGAAGAGATGTTTTCTGGGTCACAGTATAGAAAGAAATGTTCTTTCTTAATTATAAGCTGTAGTTTATACAACCTTTGTATGTTTCTTTTAAAAATGTTTTGTTTTTATGTTTGGGTTCCTATGATATCTGTTTATTAATATGCTTCTAGTCTTTCTCAAATATATCTCAACATGACATGTGAAGCCACTGATACTTTTAACAAACATACCATTTATGTAATCTTTGTGATCATGATATAGAGGTTAACCAATGCAAGCTGAAGTTCCTTAGGTTGATGTAATACTCTTTATTTAAAAAATAAAATTTAGAAACACTTTTTCATTTTCACAATAAATACACAATGAAACACTTTGGTGAATTCTTACCTTCACATCTTGTTGAATGTTTTCATGTTGTTGTTGGTGTGCACGTTTTATTTACTGCAACTTGAAACATGTCAAATAAATCCAAATTCTGTAAATCATACGTTTAAAAAATAACTTCAACAAGACGAAAGCTAAAGACACTTCAAAGAAACCTCGAAGTATCACTCTGGCTTGAATGGTCTGTGGGTGAGAACAAACTTTTTGACTCAGTAGCTGGTTTAAATAAGTTGTTTGAAAAATAGCATGCAATATATAAACATGCAATAAATATCTTATTAATATTTCAGAATAGAATCAAGACTAGCCCATGACTATGTGCTCTCCTACTTTTTAGTGTCTTTATAAATGCCAGTCCAAAAAAAACAAAATATAACGTGTGGATGATTAATTTCCTGTCAATATTTATAATCTTTAGTTCAGTACTGGAAAATCATCCATGACTGAAAGCAAGTCCACAAATGTTTATTCTTTCAACAAGATATAGTGATTTTCTGAAAACCTACTATCCATCCTATAACTAAAAATACTGTATAACTCTGTTATACATATACTGTATAGCTTTCCTTGAAATCACGATATTTTAACACAATTTTCACTGTGACTATGTTTATAAGTGCTTTGTGCTTTAATTTACAGCATTCAGGTCAAAAAGTTTTTTGTTTATTTTAGAACAAGCTCTGATTCGTGACTCTATGGTATGGTTAAATCTAGACACAATGGTACACGTGCATCATTGCAAAGAGCAAACTGCAATGCCACCCTGTTTCCATCTGAGGTTAAGACTGCGATACACATATGTTTACAGGTATGAGAAACACACAGCACTTGGTTTAAGGTTAAACCTCAAGTCTAGTCAAAGTTGAGACTCTATTTAAGTCAACCGTTACCAAGTAACCAAACCAGTGGAATTATTTTCTGGTTTAATTTAGTTGAGGCACTCTACATGGTTTAATTCACTCTTGCTGTTTCTTTCTTAATTTCTTTCTTTCTAGAAAAATAGAAAAAGGCCAAAAAGCCTAACATATTTTGTTAGGAACAATTCTATCAAAACTATCAAAAATAAAATAGCCTTACAGATAAAACTCTACTTAAGAAGTTTTGTGAGAACATTTCACTGACATCAGTCACATCTGCTAAATGACATCAAAGAGAGTAAGTTAAACTCCCAATGAATTTCTCACTCACAGTTTTTTTCTTCTGATGGATCAGCATATAAAATATTGTTATGATTTATGCACTAAAAGGCAAAAAATATTCGACAACTTGCTAAACAAACAAAATTTCAGCTTGCTACATGTTTTAAACATTACATTTTATTTAACCAAACCACGCTCGATAATCATTGATCACACATTTCATGGTTATTATGGACAGTACAGGATAGGCATTTCACTTATAAAGCATTAAATTAAGCTATAAACAATTGAAACAGTGAAAAAAGGCACCAAACTTTAACCTACATAATGTTACTGCAAAGCATAAAAGTTTTACAGGGGGAGAAAAGGGAATCAGGACTTCTGTTATATCCGTCTGAGGCAAATATGGATTGCAATGGACAGCTTCTTTAGCGGAGATCTGAACAAAGAGATTGTGAGCTACAGTTCTGGCACAACTGGGACATACTTTGTGGTCAATTGTTGCACGAAGTTCTAGTGCCTATGTTCACAGTCTTGGCTTAAATCATGACAGTAATTCGGTAATAAGCAAAATCAGAAAAATATCTCAAATATTTTTTTTTCAAAGTATAAAGATAATAAATTATTCCTCTGCTGTGTGCAGCATTGTCCTACAAAATCATGCCTGGTGTCTTGCAAAAAGTGCAATAGCTCTTACCAAAATGGACACACTAATTTTAACTCTTTATGAGCATTTTACTGTCAAATATGTGTGAATAGAACTGAAGCACAAGTACCAAGTAATAATAATGTTTTAAAAAGAAAACAATCAAGTTGCCCACACAGAGGAAAAACACAAGACTTCTTTATATTTCACTGAAAGACAACAAACCAGAGGGAAAAAACGTAGGATGATGACATAGATTCGGAACCGATGAGTTAAATGATCGGAACAGGTGCATAATTGGATGATTATAAGCTCATGGGGTTGGGGTCAAGACATGAGCAAACAAACTGAACACAGGTGAGATGAGCACATGGCACATGGTCCTCAAATAGAAAACATAAAAAAGAAACTGATACACGTCTGGGTTTAAATTATCCTTTATTTCAGTTCAACCGCACAAAAGTCATACTTTTTGCGCTATTGGATTATCAGAATAACTATTAGTCAATGCAAAAAGCATGCCAGGGTGTTCAAAACTTCATTTGGTTAAACTTGGTATGGCAGACCTTCTCTTTAAAACTAGCAGTCAAAAAATAATTACGTGTTTGACAAGAAAATGTTCTAAGGAAATCGTTCAGATTCAGATGTTTTTATATATAAAGAAATCCAACAGTGATAAGAGATCATATAAAATAAGTTTGATTATACAATTCTAGTTAATAATACTGTATTTTGCAAGATAAAAAAGGATGTTATTCATATTCTTGTGCTTTTGACTTTGGCAGCTTCAAAGCAGCATATGTGCTGTTGTCTTGGCTTGGCCGAATATTTTTGCGCAGTTTGCTAAAGTCCACTGCAACATACTGGAAGATCAACAGATAATCAGTCACATTCAAACTGCAGTTTTCATTGATGTTTCATATAGTCATTCATAGTTTGGCATTTACAGTTTAGCAAGCATTCATTATAAAGAAAGAAAGACTTTCTGTAATGTTTTACCTGTAGTTGGTTTGGGTCTTGAGGCTGTTCTGTAACTTGTGTCTGCTGTAGATCTGTTTCATAAAGTTGTCCTGAGCTTTTTCCAGATATTTTCCAACATCCATTTCTAGTAATGAAAACTTTTCTTAGTCCTAAAAAAAGAGTAAAGCTTTCAACCACTCTCTTTCTTAATATGAGAATGGTTTAACAAAACTATTTTAAAAAAGGGTGTTCAATAATGTCCACATAAAGGTTATGAAATCTTTCAATAAAATTGTCTTTATATAATAATACAGTACAAATTTTGAATAGCCAAGAGCATAAAGGCTTTTTACACAATTACAACAACCTTACTACTGAATTAGAACTCACCTATGACTGTAATGATCAGAACAGCATTCAGTAGACCAGATATGAGAGTTAAAGTCTTCCATTCTGATGAATTTTGTTCTGTTGCATTTGTGTGATTCTTACACTCAGTTGTCTTGAACTCACTTAGTTGAGTTGGTTCTGTAAAGAAATTAGTCTGTTACAGAAATGAGTCTTACCGTCTGTGGATGACAATATCGCATTAATGTTGAGTTTAATATCTACACTGAAAATTGACTTACTGAAAGTTGACTATAGTTAGCTGACTGAGTAAACTTGTTCCAACTAATTTTTTGTGTCCCAAAACTTTTATATTTAAGTTCACTTGATGCTCATGTAATTGAACTTAACTTGTTGAGTTGATCAAATTTTGTGCATATTTAATCATTATGTACTTAATGAGCATTTAACACAAAGATGTGTGTTTTCACTAACATTAAAAACGGTCAAGTGCAAAGGCTTATGGGTATTCCTCGTTGCATTTTGAACTGGTAATTTAAAGTTCCTTGCATTGAGTAATTAATATTTTTATTAATGGGCCCAAACCTCATCGTCATGATAACTTAATTTGTACAAAATTAGGGCTTACAAACACAAAGTAAATTCATCTTTGGGTGAAGCAACAAGTAAACACAAATTATATTCATAAAAAAACTGCAGTACACCGTCA
This sequence comes from Triplophysa tibetana, assembly GCA_008369825.1. Lineage (NCBI taxonomy): Eukaryota > Metazoa > Chordata > Actinopteri > Cypriniformes > Nemacheilidae > Triplophysa > Triplophysa tibetana. Next base: position 17,060,614 of record CM017906.1, on the reverse strand, counting down.
GAAGAAGAGTAAAAAACTGAACCTTAATATTGTACAATAGTTATCACAGGCTTGGTACATATTGTGTACCTTAAAGGTACAGTTAAATATGTATTTTACTCCAGCAAATAACAGTACATTTAAAGATAAACAAAAGGTGCATACAATGGTGTACCCAAAAAGAAATACTTTGTGTGTTCTAGCTGATGTAAGAAAAGGAGCCCTTCAGGGGACCAGCCCAGTTGGGGTAAAAAAGTTCTGTACTTTTTTCTGACATTTTTGTGAATGACTTTTAAAACAACTGTTAATTTGTTTTGGCAACTGAGGCAGCAAATGTACTTACCAATGATGTTCAGTCTTGTGCTGTGACTGAGTTTTGGAGGTGTATCTTTATTCATACAGTAATAAACTCCTAACTCATCAACAGTGACGTTATATATGACCAGGCGATGTTTAGATTGAACCGAATATTTGTTTTTCAATGTTTTATTGAAGTGAAAGGCTAATGTTGGGTTTGAGAATGAGCGCAGTATCACTGTAGGAGAATCTGATTGTTTCTGTAAAACCCAATAAACGTCCTCATCATCCAGATCACAGTTTATAGTCACATTCTGTCCCAAATCAGTCAGTTGATCTAAAGTCTCTGCAGCTTGACACAAAATTAATATATCTATAAAAGACAATAAAAAGCATATAAGGATGACTCAAAGGCATTATTACTTTTGATACATTAATACAGTAAGACATTTATAGTATGTAATAAAACTTACAGAGTTGAAGGTGCACAATCATCATGTTGTTGATTTGCTCTGATACCTCCAATATATTAAATCTTGCTTCACATCAGTGTTTAAAATGAACTTTACTAAAGAGCTCTGACACACAGACAGGAAAAAACGTCTAAAGCAGAGGAAGTGTGTCATGTTTGCTCTGACCACATTTTACACTCTTTTTCAACACGGAACGCTCCATTGGTCTCATCATTTTACTAATCATATCAATCAAGATCTGGTTTATATTTTTACAATTATTTTGTTTTAAGAGCATTAGTGTATACTGTTTTTCACATTGATGGGGAACACCACAATGGCAAAAAAATTGGAAAGGTTTGAATGAAGCATGTGAAGATTTTGTTAATTTAACATCACAAGAGTTAAAAACATAACTGTTTTTGATACACTAGTGTTTATTGCACAGGACACTTTCTTTTTAGTGTATTGTGAAATTATGAATTCCCTAAAACACATGTTGAAAGAAACATCTTGTTCTTTTTATGGAGTGTTTTAAGATTGAATGGATGCAAATGAAAATGTCAAAACCACAAGACACTGACAATCAATAGAAGATAGAAACTTAACTGGGAGAACTTCAGATTAAGATCACTGTTTTACAATGTAGAATACATTGATAATATATTTTAAACAATGAAATTCTCTGTTCAGTTCCCCAAAGGTAATTTCAAAGCATGACCTTTTCTTGGCTAGATAATAGGTAGTCTCAGACTCAGACGTCATGCCCTCGGACTGTTGGCTGAACCTGATGCATAAGGCACACTTTTTTTGAAACACTTCAGCACGTTCAAAGTCGTCCTCTGATTGGTTCAATATCACAGGATTTCTTGAGACCTGTGTGTCGTGTTCTTAAACGGTCCACCTGGAAACAGCATGAAGCAATCTGACCTAAGAAGTAAGCTGTCATGTTTACAACAGTTGACTAAACGCTTAATTCTTAAAAGTATGTGAGGTTCAAGGCATAAACTTATAATCATATGGTTGCTGTTAACTTTTGACACATTTGTGAATTTACAACGGTTTGTTACTGCGGGGACATTTCCACTCCTCTAAACATGAGACGGCACAAAACGAAACATGATTGGTTGCTTTTCCTGTTAGTCATATGGCCTCTTGGGCGGGCCCTGCATGAATGAAGGTCTGACTATGCGAGATAAGATAATAGGTTTATGGGCTGGGGTTCAGGTAAGGGAATGGTGTTATTTAACACTTTCTACACAGTCATTCTGTAGCCCCTTTATCCAAACAGGATCCAATTTTATAAGTGTATATAATCGTACATGTAACAATTGGTGTAACCACTGACATTACCGGGTGCTGGGCCCACACAGGTCTGTTTTCAAAATAATATTGACTGGCTAAGTTTCCGCTTAGAAATCACTATCTCTTATGCTCTTGTTTGTGGCATTATTACCTAAACTTTACACCAGGAATCTGGCCGACCTGTACGTGATCACTTAATGGATCCAGGGACGAACCAACAGGATTAACTGCTAGTTGTCTAACTACCAAAGGTAGCTCGCATACCCTATATGTTCAAAGGTTAACGCTACATGAAAAACAACCCTGTTCCCCAGTTTCTGATTTGGGCATAGGCTGCGTGAGATATTTTTATTTTTATATACCTAAATGAAAGATGCATTTGTATAGCATTTAATTGTGTATTGCTGTACACCCAAAGTGTTCTACAATCATATCAGGGGGGTCTCTCCTCAACCACCAGCAGTGTGCAGCATCAAACTGGATGATGCGACGGCACTCACAGTACAACGGCGCCATTGCATTCAACACACACCAGCTATAGGCGGAGAGAAGAGAGAGAGATAGCCAACTCGGAGGGTAGGGATTATTTGGAGGCCATTATTGACAAGCGCCAGTAAAGGTAATCTGGCCAGGGCACAGGGGTCGCACCCTACTCTTTTACGAGAAGTGACATGGGATCTTTTCTTGACCACAGGGAGTCAGGACCTCAGGTTAACGTCTCATCCGAAGAATGGATTTGTTGTTGGAATCATAAGCCACACAAACAAAAGACAGTAGTTTTTAAATCTTAAATGTTGTGTAGCGAGCTGCCATGTGTTTTTGTTTGGCAATGGCAGCAGGTATGTGTTAAAATAACAAATCGAATTGGAGAGTGTGTTCTGTTGATTGGGGCACTAAACAACACAACAAGATTATATTTTAAACTCCTTCTTAGTTCTGTTTGTATTGAAAATCAAAATGACTTAAAAGCCTGCCTAAAAATTGACATTTACATTTACGCATTTGGCAGACACTTTTATCCAAAGCGACTTACATTGCATTAACCTATAGATTTATACGTAGGTATTTGCAATCCCCTGGGATTGAACCCACAACCTTGCTCTTACCACTGAGCTACAGGAAAGCTAATACAATTTTATAATAATATAATACAAAGTGTCTAATGTAATATAAGGTACCCAAATCAGCAAGTACAATGAAGTTTACAAGTTTAATGAAGTTAGTGTTAAGGATTTATAAATCTAGAAGAGAGGAGAGAAACGATTAAGTCTTATGGGCTAAGTAAGTAAGTTGTTTACTAATAGGCCAAATAAGCTTTTTTCAAACTATACATTGAATACAAATTTTACAGAATAATTTTAAGTAATTTCATTACCTGTGATGATTTCATACCCATTTCATACCCATCTCTGTATCTTACCATTTAACATTTTTATTGTAAAACCGTCTGCTTTGCCATGTTTGCCTTTCATCTCACTACGCGGTGATCAGTAAATCTGAAACCCCACATTGGAGTTCACAAATGTAGCATCCACCTACTGACAGTAAGTTCTGTGTCCTTCAATTTGATTTGCTGAAAGATCTGTCTTTAGTTTGATTGACTGTATTCTACGTGGTCTCTGTAATTTGATTGGGTGGAATTCTGTAAAGCCGTTAATTTAATTGATTGGTCAATCTTTTGACATTGACGAGCACCTGTTGACGCTGCTGCATTAAACAACTGCGACACAGAAATCACAACAGCCTGGGAGAGCAGTACATTCGCAAACACAAACACACGTTTTTTGTCGGCGGCGCCTGCACGATCGACGCATTTATCCATCTGCATAGAGAGAGATGTAGTATTATGGCTTCTGACTTTTTTTACTGAGTGGGCCGGCCCACATTTGCCAGCGGCCCACCGGGAAATTTCCATGTGCTCCAGATAGCTAGTCCGCCCTGGCAGGGATACGGAGCCAAGGACAGCGTCGCCTAGGAAACCGCTGTAAGATTATTTCTTACTGTCCCGTAAAATCTAAGTTTGATTATTCTAAGTTGAAGAGTCTAGTCGATTGAACCTTCAGAGTTTCTGGATCCATGAGACCAAGAATGACCAGACACAGAGATGTGCAGTTCAATCAGAGTCCAAAGTTTATTTCAAATATCCTGTAATATTTATATGCATAAAACAGGAAGTAACATTCGCTCATGGAAAATAACCAGACATTGGCATCTCCTTATAAGGTTAAGACAGCCTGAATTTCATTTCCCTATTTTCTAACATTCTAGAACATTCGAAGGCAGTATGACATCAATGCGCTCATGTGGCTATTGTCAAGTCTTCGTGGCTGTTGGTGTAATGTCAGCTTGACCTGCCCGGACATGTCCCTTGAGTATACTCCCCATGCAGAAAGCGCAGATGCATTGTATGCATTGTTTCACAAGGCCTGTTATACATTGAGTAGGAGTATTCGTTCACCTAGGCCCACACTTGACCTGATATGACTTCAGATATCATGAATGCACAAACATCCTTGAAATACATCTCTCATAATATGATAAGTGAACAATAATAACTTCAATACACTTCACACAAAAAGTATGGGACACAGACAAAACCCAAATTCTCACAACCGCCGAGCAGCTCACTCTGATCACGAACACGTAGGGCCATTACACAAATGAAGCCGCTAAGTTAAGACTGTGTCTTAATAACGTGTCTCACTGACTAGCAGTTAGTCAGGAATAATCAGTTCTACTTTTCTAATTTCAATTAGCCCAATCTACCTTTGTCAGGAACGGACAAGGAGAGAACCCAAGCGCTAGGCAGCTTGACATGAAATAATTATTTATTTACAAAAACAACACAAAACAAAAACCCACGAGGAGGTAAAACATCATGGACAGAGGAAATAATATATAGATAAAACAGGGACGAAGACTAACTAAACTGGACTAGACTAAAACAACAATTGACAGAACTTATACTGACTAAACTGACAATACCTCACAGAACATGGAGCAGGAACAGGCATAAATCTTCAACTGATGAATCATGACAGAAGTCAATCATGACAGAAGTCGACTGTTAAGGAGCAACATCCTGGCGTTCATCAAGGTGACGAACAACACAAACTAGAACAGCAAAACATAGTAAATAACAGAAAGGCAAAAAGGCACACACATAACAAAAAAACAAACAAGCGAGGTGAGCTGGGTGAACACAGGAGTCCAAGCGGGGAAGGCCAAACACGGGCATGACTGGGGAACAAAAACGGTGGTGCTGGCTGCACCGGACCGGGATTTCGGCTATACCAGACTGGAATGGCGGCTGCACCTGACTGGAACTGGATGTCTGCGCTAATGGACCGGACTGGGACCGGATGCCGGCGCTGCAGTCGGACTAGACTAAATCAACTGTTGACAAAACTTACACTTACTAAACTAGACAAAACCTCACAGAACATGTAGCATGGAACAAAAAAACTCGCACAGGACAGAAGATAGAAGGACATAATAAAGTGAACCAAATTTAGAGGGGAACAGGTGTGGGGCATGAAATCAATAACAATCAATAATGAGGAATCGAGAGGGCGGGGACAAAGACGAGAGCGAATGTTATATCAAAAAGAACAATAACATGTCTCTCTTCACACAAAATATGAGGCTCTGTCATGATCCTGTCACTAGATCAAGAAAGGCATGACATGATGAGGCAGAATAATGACTACCTTTTCATGTTACTGACTTAAAGAAGTTATGTCCATTATTGAGGAAAAAATTAGATGATTACCTTGTAAGACTATTCTAAGCAGTTTACGCAACCGGCCCCCGAAGCCGAATAGCTGCCGGGAATATAAGCCACATTTCACTAGGTGAAATAGTTCTCCCACATGCCACTAACATCTTTCTGGCTAAACAGTATCCAGCGGCTGAGGAATGGACAGTTCTTTGCAGATTTTGCTCATCTCAGACGAGCCTGATGACTCTGGGATGAAGTTGGGATCTATGCTGATGTAAAGTGTCTGTCACCTGTCGTTGATGGACTTTGCCCCCTGTGACATCATAGAGAGCTAAACTCTTTTACAAATTTGTTACACATTTATGGGGACTATAAAAAGAACTCAGTTAAAATAAACAATAGTGACATGTATTTATAATCAAATAGCATGTTCAAGTAAATCTTACATATTAAGCCTACTTTAAACGCTGCCAGGCTTGTCATAAGGTGTGTTTGAAATCATGTGATGCTACGCATACCATGGGGAACTGATGGGGGGAGGGGGGGTGCTACTGGCAACATGAGTTAGAGCGGTACAGTCAGCACCAGGAGCCAGGGAGGTGCAGGCAGTTCAGGGGGCCAGGACGGTGCAGGAGAGGACAGCCGCCATTGCCGTGAGATTAAAGAGAGGAGTGGAGAGGCTGGGGAGCTCTTCTTGGATCTGCGTGAATCTGGACAAGGCGAAATCTCTTGGTGTGGGTCTGAGGGTAGTCAACTGGAGTGACATATCTTTTTGGGGTATGTACCATGTTTACTTGTGGTCCTGCTTTGTTAGTTTTGTTGTATGTAAGTGGTGCGGATTAATAGGTATTTGTTAAGTAGTGTGACGCAGGCAGTTTGGTGGCATCATGAACAATCATTACTGGTGGCCAGTTAAAGGGCACTGCAAGAATCTGTCTGCTGCTGTTCTGCTGCTGTGTGCCAGTAAAACATTGTATATCTCTGTTGCTGTGCTTTGGGGGAGTCTTAATTATTCCGTTGAGTGTATGCTTTATGTGTGAAGAAATTAGTTCCTTACTTTGTGTGTGAAACACCTCTGCTTGTTTCTTCCATTGATTTGGAGGGGCTGTTTGGTAGATCGTCGTAATTGAGGTTCTACGAGGGCTCGAATATCTTTTGTTTGACCTGTCACATTTGAATAATTTGACCATTATCCTAAGTTGTAGAAACAAAATTATTTTTACCTATGACCCCTTGGCTGACACAGATTCGTACCCTATGACGTCATATTGAATTTTTTGAGAAACACACTTTACGGAACTTGTCCCAGACCATTTGTCCGATTTGCACCAAATGTGACTACGTCAGACTTCGTACTTCCGATCAAGTGGCCCTTCTCCCCACAGTAAAAGTTTAATTCATAAACTGTTACCGATTGTCAGCGAGAAACTGGGGACGCCAAAGTACAGCAAGGTGATAATTGTGATTGTGTCCCCATTGGTTGCCCTCATGGATGATCAGGGTAAAGAGGCAGCAAAACTCGGCCTGCGTGCTGCACAGCTTGGCGTGCACAATGATTGAGAAATGTTCAGCCTTACTTTTGGTAGTCCCGAATCCTGCATTCTCAATTCGAAATGGCGAACTTTGTAGGCATCAACGCTATACCAAGATAACCTCGTTGCCATTGTTGTTGACGAGGCAAACACCGGTGTGGTTATTAACCTCAAAAAGTTAATTTATTTCAACTTCAGCTCAGTTCATCGCTGCCAATTGTTCGTTTTTGTTGAAAGTTTTGCAGTGTTAACAAACGTCATAACTAGTGGTGGGCATAGATTAATTTTTTTAATCTAGATTAATCTTGGAATTAATCTAGATTAATCTAGATTAAAATGGGTCATTTGAATTCTGCTGAAGGCATTCAGAATATGTGTGGTACCCAAATAATGAATAAAAGTAAGTCTGAGAACGGGTTTCTCAAGCCAGGTGGCGCATTAGACCAGGGGCTCATCTCCTGTTTCCAAAATGTATCACAAACTGCTTGAGAAAGCTGTTCTACTATGATAATTGGTGATGAAAATTAAATTATGTTCTATAAGATTTAGGTGGTACTTGAGACTGGAAGAGCTCCTACAGTACATTCACATTTAGTCATTTAGCAGACGATTTTATCCAAAGCGACTTACAAAGAGTTAGGGAGCAACAAGCGATATGTCACACAGGGGCCATAATACATTAGGTGCCAATACAAAGTTACTGGTTTCAACTAAAGCTAGACCAATACCTGCTGAGAGAAAGTTTTTTTTTTTTAAACCAACTGTATGTAAACCAATTCCGAACAGTAAACCAAATTTTGCACAAGGTGCAAACAACCTTAGTCTTGTCGAGGTTTCCATTGGGAAGCTTCTTAAAAATAAATTTTCCCTGAAGCAAACCCGGCGGCTTCATAGCTGCATCTAGCACGTCCCGTTTGATGTGGTCATTTCACAGTAACGTTATGTTGTGTTCAGACCAAACGCGAATGGCGCCTCAAGCGCGAGTGATTTACATGTTAAGTCAATGCAAAGACACGATAGACCTACTTGCGGCGCGAATCGCGCGAATGAAGCCCTGTTTATGAGATGATGAGGCGACGCGAATGACGCGAATGAAGCGCTGGATATGATATGATGAGGAGGCGCGAATGACGCGAATGACGCGAATGAAGTCCTGGATATGAGATGATGAGGCGACGCGAATCGCGCGAATGAAGCGCTGGATATGAGATGATGAGGCGGCACGAATGACGCGAATAAAGGGCGAATGACGCGAATGCAGCCCTGGTTATGAGATGATGAGGCGGCGTGAATGACGCGGATCACGCGAGTTGAAAAATCTCGTTCTAGCCCCCTACAGTGCAATTAAGGTATTTATACATCCGCGCTAAAATATCAAGGTGAAAGTCATCATAGCTTGCGAAGTATAGACCCAGCTCCCAACCCAACTTTGAGAATAGATTAACGGCGACATTTTTTTTATCGCGCGATAAACTGCGTTAACGCCGTGAACGGCCCACCACTAGTCATAACCAAATGTTATGTGATTGGCTTAAGGGGACACAAATGATTTTAAACCTCAGACAAGCCCACCCCCATGTGAAAGTAAACTCTTGTCAATTATGCCCTTCCAGTCTCTGTCTACGAAGGAAAGCAAAGTAGTAGAGTTTGGTATTACTAGGCTTGTATAAAGCGTTTAGAGACACTGCTGTCAAAAAGGTTTTAGATTTTTTTTGATTGGCTAATCCATTCTTTTATAGCGCATCAACAAATGAGGTTTCCCCAAACTTTCATGTATCAATATGAAACTTGGTCTATGTCACCAAGTCCTAGACCTGAGGTAACATTAAGTCCCACCTACTGATCAAAATATGTAAAAATTGAATTTTGATTGAAAAACTTCTGAAATCTTTCATTTTAAATCATAAGAGTGGTTTCGTTTGATCCTGAGTCATGTCAAGTCGATCCATACCAAAAATGTTCCTCGTCGCCCGTAGGTGTTAAACTTATTTCACATTTTGTCATAAAATGCTGTAAGCATATCGTTACTACACTTGCTGTTGTTCATCGTGACCATATTGATAGTACCTCTAAAGTTTTGAGCCCTGTATTGGTCAAGATATTTTGGTATCTCAAAGGAGTCAATCGCTCCTTTGCGAAACTGTTTTTTCTTTGCGCTTCACTTTTCTTTGCGCCTCGCTTTGTGTCCCTGATTTGACGTGGGGGAGGAGACAAGAGATTGGGGCGTGTACAAGCGACCTGAACCTGCCTCCCCCTACGTTCAAGTAGACTGTAGCGCGCCGACGTCATGCATGTATAAGTGCGCATGCGCATGCGTTTTTGTTTTCTTCCGTATACAGGAACATGTTCTAACAACACGGGGATGGATTCAATTTCAATGTCACTAAGTGATTGAGCATATTTATTTTTATAACAGTGCTGTCTTTGTCATAGGCACAGAGGATGTCATTAAAAAAACGTTAGTTTGTGATACGGGTTTACATTTGAAATGGCACGGTTTCTTTTTAATATTTTTATAAAAGAGCTCTTAAACAAATTAAGGCTTGAAAATATCAGAGCTAATCGTTTTTATAATCAGTATTGTTTAGCTGTGCGTTCACAACCTGAGTACTGCTGGTTTACATCAACGGCACTTCTAATTCTAATTCATTTTTATATTGTTCTTGTTCTAAATCTCTTTTTCTCACATTTTTAATCAATTTAATTGCAGTTTTATTCTTTCTTTAAATCTAATTTGTGATCTTAAATAATTGCCATTTTAAAGATACGTCTTATTTCTCTTTGTCAATCATTTTATGTAAAGCACTTTGAATTGCCCTTGTGTATGAAATGTGCTACAAAAATAAACTTGCCTTGCCTAAGACGCACTTACTCTATTAACGAATTGTTCAAGACAACTCGGATTTCGGGAATTCCAAGCCTCAAACCCAAAAGTAAATGTTTTACATCACTAAATGACATGAATAAAGTATCTTCTGCCCCGACGCCGCGTGATTGACAGGAATGCATTGATCTTGGACATAATATCCAAGGTCTGAGTTTACACATTCATGAGATAAAATACATGAAAACATCACCTCGTAAGGTAAACAGGACACACATGCGCAATAACGTTTGCTTGACCACTTATCGTTAAGGCGCTAGGGCACAAAAGCATGGATGACGTCAACATATATGACTTCACCGCGCTACAGTCTGCAGCGGGGACTACTTGAACGTAGGGGGAGGCAGGTTCAGGTCACTTGTACACGCCCCAATCTCTTGTCTCCTCCCCCACGTCAAATCAGGGACACAAAGCGAGGCGCAAAGAAAAGTGAAGCGCAAAGAAAAAACAGTTTCGCAAAGGAGCGATTGACTGAAACGCGGATTTAAAGGAGCGATGCAAAGGAAAAGATGTGTTGCAAAAGTATTGCTGCTGAATTTTTACTTTGTTAAACTTGATTTTTTCTCTCTGTGCTTTACTTTTCTTTTGCAGATTCTTAAGTTTTATTTGCGAAGATGAAATATTTTGCTTAATACCCTATTTTTTTGCAAAACTTTTTTTTTGCAAAACTTTTTTTTTTTGCAAAACTTTTTTTTTTGCAAAGATATAGGACCCTGTATTGTCTCCATAGTTTACGTCATGATGCCATACCGCGCCAACCAACAAGGGTATGACATCAGGGTACCGCGAGAGCGTTTCTAAAACATATGCAGCGGTAAGTTATCAAATCGCCCTTGCGGGGTTCTGAAGTCCTACCCGATCAACATAGTTACCAAGTCCGCTTATAATCCGCGACGTTGGGCTTGTTTTTATAACAGGTCACGTTAAAAAACTTTAACTCGTTTTACTCGCATGCAATGATTGACACTTTCAGATGTCAGCTAATTGCCAATCAGTGATGTAATATAAATTCTGTAACGTATTTCGTCAAAACATTCAGCCCTCTCCTCCCCCTTACCCCTTATTGGAGAAAAATCGAATTCAAAGTGTATCCGCGTGACGTTGTAATCCAAGCGATGACATATAGATGTACATGAATAAAACCGGAAAATTTGAGAAAACAGTAGCACCAATAAAATGTTCCAATTATGGAAATAAGTACAAAAAAGCCCTTTAAGGCTCTTATCTTTTTCTTCATTTCCATCTCTCCAACCCTATTCTGCTCACAGGTCATCGAAGATGAATGGTTAGAGCGTGCCCTCACGTTTTGTTGCCGTTTGATGATTTACGCTAAATATCTTCTGCTCTTCATTTTAAAATAAACGTGAATTTCTAGTTTAAATATTGGAGGCTTATTTATTGTAAAAAAACAGTTAATGATAAATTAGAACGATGGTAAAAAATAATCGAATTTTATTTGGCTTGTTGTGGGCTTGTTTTTAAAGCTGAGGTTGCTTATTTGTCTCGCGAGAGTTGGCAACTATGCTGATCAGACTGAGTCACTGAAACGGTCGCTACCCGATCCGTCCCGGAAACACGATTTGTTCCGCGCATTCGCGAAAGTGCGTCTACTTCCAACCGACACAATTTACGGCAGTTTAAAAAAGTAGTCTGACACAACTCGTTCCATTCCGGAAATATTTTTTTATTAAATCTTTATTGAAAGTTGCACTTAACAAAAGACTTTAAACAAATTACAATTTGTAATGGTTTGGAGAAATATACTGAACGAGGGATAGGCTACACTACCCTTTTAAGAGCGGAAAATAGTCTTTTTAAATTAATTTTGTTACTTTTTCATGTAACTTTTTAATACCAATGTAAATAAAATATAAAAACTGATATTTGTCAAGAGTGAGAAATATTTTTTATTTATGTTAGACACCATTTACTAAAGTGTATGTTTTATTTTTAAGTTATGCTCTACATATTTTAAGCCTGATTTAACAAATGTCTGTTTTTAAGAAACACACTGAATTTTCTGAATTCATTCAATTTATTTATTTTATACATTTGATCCTGGATGATAAATGCAATTTTCAATAAAGAGTTTATTAAAAAATATTTCCGGTATGGTTCGGTTGTCAAACTACGTTTTAAAACTGCCGTAAAGTTGTTTCGGCCGGAAGTTGCGCGAAACAAATCGTATTTCCGGGACGGATCGGGTAGCTACAAGCGCCACCGCATGGAGGTGAACACACACAACGTATACACGGAACTACAAATAATGATTGCTTTTCAAAGCCATTTAAAAAGAGAAAAGTTTCTAACCTTGGACTCTCCGATATTTCTACTCTATTCATCGAATCATAATACTCTGGCACCATGATCATTGGGTATGTTTAATGAATTTTGAGATAAATGTTATAGATCGGTTAAGGCCTGATAGTTGTTAGCATTTGAATGGCTAAAGCTATTTCCCTTTTTCGAATTTAAACTTACTTGTATAAAGAACGTTTAACTAGGGATGGGCGATATGGCCTAAAATCCATATTGCGATATTGCAGCCTATTGCGAATGTTGCAGATGAATATGAAAGTATTTTCTTCTAAAAGGCACTATACTTAGTTTAAGTCCTTGGTTCTTAAATGCCACCCAAGTTGCAGAGAACAGAAAACTGCTGTCTTTTTAGTTAAGGAACAAACACTGTACTGAAAATACTTCCAGTATTAATTAGGCAAAGAAAATTATTTTGTGTAAATGCAAAGATACTTTAAATAAAAACATATTTCAAACCTGCAGCCGAGGTAACGCATTTGGTTTTAAACATTTTGTTCTCCTAATGAAATTAAAACTGGTGTCTTGTTAATAAAGGAACAGACACTGTGAATTAGGGATATCCTTCCAGTATTAGGCATGGCTATTTTAAATAAATAACATTTTTGCCTGGCAATGCTGGTATTCAACGACATGGATATTTTTGAGGTGGTAGAACCATGGGCGTAAATCTCATTTAACAGTAGGGGGGGACAATACATACAAAATTTCTCAAGAGCAATTTTTGAAGGGGACACAAATAATACAGTCAAAATAGTACTTACTACGACACTAAGCGACAATATGCATTAGATTTATAGGTTTATCATGCAGACTTACAGTCATATTATAACTGAATTGAACTGTCACATACTGTTATACAAGTGAACAAAAAAGCTTTTTCCCATTTTTATATTTTTTGTCTTCGTTGTGAAGACAGGAAACAAATATAAAAACACTCTACCCTTGATACTACATGTTGACAATGAGTCACTTTTTAAACACTTAAAATAAATATTATATAACCAAATAAAAAGGCAGTAACAGTAAAAGATGCTTAATATCTGTGTTATACTCGTTATGAATCGCTCGAGTTTCATTAAAGGGAATGTTTAACTTATCCGCCACGCACATACTGCACAAAATAGATGCTGAAAAAACGACATTCTCCAACTGAATGAAATCTGTGCACCTCTTGTGAACGATAAATATAGTGACAACGTCACAAAATTGCAATCGTTATGTTCGCGGCTGTGTGTGACACGGGACCTGAATGGCGGGATCGGTGGATAATTGTTGCGGACGGTTAATGTTCACATCATGCCAGGTCCCCTAAAATAAAACAATGCATGGGAACGGCTTCGGCGTGTAAAATTGCAGTTTGTGACGTTCTATGTAACAAGCTATCCTTAACTAGCTAACGTTTACTAGCTAAGTAACGTTTTAATCGCTAACATAGCAGATTCATGGAAAATACATCGGTAATCAGCATTTTTTGCAACAACTAATTTATTAATGAATCAGCCTCAACTACATTAAAGAAAATCCCTTCATTTAAAGTGAGTAAAATAGCTTCTTGCTGGAGTTCAAGAGCCAGTGATGGACTGACCCGCATAACTGAATTGGATGTGAACACACGGCTCTAAATTTCGCGGGTAGGTTGCGTCATCAACATGCATTATCGCGATAGTGCAATAGAATTAAAATCTCTATCGTAGGCCAATTTTGTATCGTTTATATCGCATATCGTTTATATCGCCCATCCCTACTTTTAACTATGCTCAGTTTTAAGCTACGGGCTTAATATGCTTTTGCAAAAGCCTTCGATCAACGCTTTATACATTTTCTCTTTAGCATTTGTCTTCTGCTCAGGGACATATCTTTGGGTGTAGATTTGTATCTATGATCATGATGTTGCTTTGCTAGTTACTATATTATCAAAGTAGCTTCAGAAACATGTTTTCTTTTATTTTATTCTGAAGTTGTTGGTTCATCTGTGTATTTGTTCTGCTGAAAAACATCTGCACTGCTGATACAGGTGAGCAACAGAGTTTGAAAATTTATTTTCAGGCCACCTGCAAAAACACCAGATCAAAACAAGTTTTTCTCTTATTTCAATGTATTCAGAGGACAAATTTGAAGGAGTTACTGGATGCTCCGTTTTTTTGCCATGTGAGTCAAGTAAAAATGACCAGAGCCTTCAGGATATTAATGTGCTTTGGAGATACAATGACAGCACAAATGTCTTGGCCATCATTAATGGTGAAGCTTCTGTAGAGCATCAGAAGCTGAAGTACATAAACAGAACCCAAACTTTCCCCGATGAGTACAAGGACGGAAACTTCACCTTAAAACTCAACAATCTCACACACACTGATGCAGGGATGTACCAATGCTATATCACACACACATCTGAATGTGTGACGGTACAGCTGCTTGTTATTGGTATGTAAAAACCAACCTGTTAAATACATATAAATTAACCAATGTTTTCTTAAACTCTGAAAGAAGGAATTGATTGCCTAAATGTATAAATATTAACTGAATTAATATTTATTTTCCACAGAATCACCAGAAGAAAAGCCATCAGATGTAGAAGGAGGAAAGAGTATCAGATTAAAACCTATGGTTTGTGTTCCCCTATTTATTGTATGTATAGTAATTGCCAGAGTGATTTGGGGTTATAAAAGCTCCAGTTCAGGGGTATCTGCAACTACATCGTGCCTATCCAGTCCAGTTTTGTTACAACCAATATCAACTACACCTGAACCAACCAATCAGAATAATCAGGATAACGCAGGGCTCCCCTCTAACATATGAGTACAGTGGCACTGATGCCACAAAGTTCTGTAAATTTTGGCTCCGGTACCTGATTACTAGGCCTCCACCTTCCTGTCTTTAGTGACAATTCTTCCTGTATACCTCCTCTACCCCAACTACTATATTCCACCTTATATCATTTCAGAAAACCACATTTGTTCATCATTATTTCTTTTAAGACTGAATGGTTTTTTTTTTTAAGAGTATTCTGTCGAAATACGTCGCAGCTCATTTCATGTTCATCTTAATGACCTAGGGGGCTACTGAGCTGATAAAGATGCTCTGAATTCCAGATGACAGCCAAGTTGTGACATTGAAAAGAGCATGTCCAGGAGATATTTTATTTCCTGTACTATATTTCTGAACTGTCCGTTTGTTAATCAATGGACTCAGAAGGACGTCACAATGCTTTTGCTCAGGGTCCATAGACGTTATCCACTGGTCCAGCTGGAATTTTTCATGTTTTGTACTTCCTACTAGACTGCATGACAAAAGGCTGCTGAAGTCATATTAATAGAATTAAAAGGCCATGACATTGTATAATATTTCTTCTCCTTCCGTCCTCATTCTACTTTTGAAATGTTCTATATTCACACTAGCAGAGTTTTTGTGCCTGCAGCTCAAACTATCAACAGGAACTAACTCGCCTTGTCGTATTACCTGTGTTTAGCTCCATTACCTGAATCAAATTTAAAGTAGAAAGTATTGACACCAACACTGTTATTCACAGTAATTCTAAAAGTTTTTTCTGATGGTTTTTTTTTTTTTGTTTAAGAGTTGATTTTCTTTGTTGTCTTGTGTATTAAAAACAATTAGGTCAAGCCATAATTTTTGATAAGGTTTGGTTTCCTTCCGTCTGAGTACAGTAGCTAAAAGCACTTTTTTGGTTTGTATGTTTAAAATATTTAACAGTCTATTTTTGTAAACTTTGTGTACTTTTTACTGTTCTTTTTTAATTTCTTCACCTTATACGTGAAATACGTTCATTTCTGGAAATGGACTGAAATTGGGTCTTAAAGTCTTGTATTTAATTGTGTTTGTAATCTTATATTGGGTGATGTATTGTCTTTACAAGTAGATATAAGGTAATGATTTTTTTATTGTTCAATAATATCATGGCAAATGGTATAAGACTGTAATTATTTGCATAATAACCTGTTTAATCTGTTTCTGGTCAGACTGTGGATTATAATTATGTCTATTTAAAAAACTCTGTGCACTACTGCCTGATGTTGTTCCTCTTCATTTTCGTATCTGCCTTGCGATTAAGGACATGTTTGTATTTTTTATTATTCTACTTTTACCATCATTTGTTGAAACAGCCCATTCGTTTTTTGAGTGTAGCGCCCTGCTCAGCTTACAATTGTAAAATCTAAATATTGATTAAGACTCGTAGAACCATCAAGAAATTTTGGGATTTTTAGGAGGAGATTGTTAGGGTAGTTGTTTGCACATTTAAGTGTATTTCGGGTTGTAGACACTAAGTGGCAGTATCACAGAGTTCACAGAGGGTCTTTTAAAAAAAAACAGGCGCTTTGTGTGGGATGGATTGGTTTACCACAACGTACCATGTAAATGATATCATTCGTTATATTTATTATATAATCAACGTGCTTAAGATCTAATACACGACTGGATATTGGATTTTGGTTCGCTAAGTGTGCATTGTTTTTTTTTTTTTAAATGCTTTATTGAACATTTTGTTATAACAAAACAATGTTACAACCGAAACTTAACATTGGATTAATGAAAAGAGAGAAAATAAAAAACAGGAGAGGGTGTTACACAAAAATAAAAAAATATTACAAATTAAATAGGTTGAAAAGTTTATAAGCAGAGCAAATTTTACAAGTTCTTTGTGCTTTCATATTGGAAGAGAACATAATTGTTTTTAAATACAGTTTTATCTCTTGTAGACAGACTATAAAAAGAGGTTTGCTTTTAGAAAATTTACATTTATGTATATAAAATTTACATAGATAAATAATCAGGTTGATTACAAAAGAAGCATTTTGGTCACCATCAAAAAATCCAAAAATAACAGTTTTTAGGTTCATAAAAAAACCATTCAAAATAGTATTTGAAATAAACAAACCAACATGTTTCCAAAGTTGTTGAATACAGTTGCATGACCAAATCAAGTGAAAAAGTGATTCATTGTCATTCTGACAAAAAATGCATTTGGTGTCAAAGTCAGATCCAAATTTTTTCTTTAGAAATGTTTTGGCAGGGTAGATGTTATGGAGTATTTTAAAGGATATTTCTTTGACTTTATTCTAAGTGTGCATTGTATTGAAGCAGATTCATACAGTGGGACGTCATACCCAGCTTTGTGGTCCAATTCACTCTGGACTGGAGGGTAACGTTAAGGTCATAGAAATGTGGGACCTTGAGAATGGAACTGATATAATAGTCACATAACGAATTTTCTCCTTAATAAGGATATGTTTTACTATTCGTAACGTATCGTTACAACTCAAGGGCATCGAGTTTCAGTACGGACACGGACGTCCAGCTTCTTAAATATGCCTAGAGCAGATCTGTATTTATATAGTTTTATTTTTCTTAACCGATGTATTCCATTTGATGGATTATTTCTAAAATATAATGAAGCCATTAAATTGCGATCTGACGAGCAATCAGTAATATCAATTCCGGAACTGAATGTTTCCAGATCGGACTGATGTTTCCCTCTCGGAGCGATTTCAGGTAACACAAATGATTTCATGACTGTTGTTATTTTGGAGTCGTCACATTACATTACACATTAAGGATAATATAAACGATTGCGTCAAAACAAGGTTGATAAATGGTGGAACCGATTAATAGAGAATAGGGATTATTCAGTATTTAAACACAATTATATATTCAAGTACTCTATAAAGAGTTAAAGGTGATTACAAATAAATTCTGTTTTAAACCAATTTTACATGCATTGGAGTATATTTTTTACCACAGTCATACTGGATAAAGTGATCCAGAACCTCAGAGATCACATATTTTTGTAGGCTAGTAATTAAACATTTGAGTCCGAAATGTAAACGTTAAAATATAAATACTACCTCACGTGTCAATCGCATTTCCCAAATTCTTTAGGTTGACTTGCGGTCTCGTGGACTTAAATTGCGCGTGCTCGTCAAGTCTACGAATCCATGGGGGTTGTTGCTAGAAGGGATACAGCTACAGCCGGAAGTGGTACAAAATCTCCCCCTATGAATACAATATATTATATTAGCTAATGCCTACCCCAACCCTAAATCCAACCTTACAATAATAAAAAAAATATCATATAATATTAATCATATTGTGATCTAATATGATCTAATAATGATTTTTTAAAGCTTATTTTCACCTATATTTACTTTTTATTTCACTATTGGGTTTCTCTTTTAATATTTGTTTCTCAGAAAGATGAAACGGTATACTTTTTCAGGGTGTGCTCCTTTCACAATGTTGTGGGACTTGTTTTAGTGGTTGAAGCAGATTTCACTCATACTTTGGATGATAGCTTTACAAAACAATGACATCAAACCCCAGAGAGATCGATCAGGGCGTAAACAGACAGGTGAACAATTTAATTGGTCTCTATACACTGGGTTCAAAATGGCAACATTATTTATCTGGTGTCCGACCAATCCTGACAGATGTCATGATTTTATCTGCATGCAAATGCTGGGACTTACGATTTATCTACTTTATTATTATTGTTATAAGTTTTTTTCATGAAGTATGCTCATCTTGTGGAAACTATATGTACGTTGACTACTAAGCCTGTGGATATTGCATTTAGTTTCCACTAGATGGCAGGTGAACGTCTTATTTGTCCTTTTTTACTTGGAGTTTCTATTATTTTGGCACACATAACTCTGGTTTCTTTTAATATATGCACATGAACCTTCTAAAGTGGTCATCAGTTGTTTACATCATTTTTGTCAATCAAAGAGCTGCAATTAAATGCAGACGGTCCATAGTATCAAAATTGGTTTAAAAGGTGACTTTGAACTTGACATTTGTTGGCGCCAGAGTATTTAAGAAACCGTTGATCTGAGGGTTTTCACACAGAATCATTCACAGAGGATGGTAGGAAGAAAATCTAATATGCAGTAAGAAAATGCCTTGTTGATGTCAAAGGAACCTCAAGCTGAAAAAAGGCAAGAGTAAATGATAAGTATTCAGATGACCATCCATCAGTCTTCCAATGGCATATCCAGCAGAATAATGTGTCATGACACAAAGCTCAGATCATCTCTTGAGTATGGTTTCTTCAGCATGTGCCTCAATATTCTCAGATGGTCTCCACAGTAAACAGATCTGTGGATGTGGTGGAGGAGAAGATTTGCATCATGCATGTAAAGCTGACAAATTTGCACATTTCATGGCAATAAGATACAAATCTCAGAGGAAAGTGAACAGAACCTTCTTGAAAGCAGTTCTGAAAGCAAAAGGTGTCCATCCAGGTACTAGAATGGTGTTGCTAGTAAAGTGGCTGGTGAGTGTATGTGCAAATAACACAACAGAAAGATACACAGTAGGTATTCCTGCAACAGTCTCAAAAAAAGATTTTTCTTAAGAATTTGAGAAATTTAAAGTCACAGGCGATGTAAAAAGGGAACTTAATGTAATTCTACAATAATTCAACTTTACCGTATAGAATTACTTTAAATTACTGTGAGCCTATATTTTAAGCTATTTTCATTCTGCTGAATCTATACATACTTTGTATATTTAATATTGGACAACATACTGTGTGTATCGGCCTATATCCATATTGAGTGTATACTGTATTTATCAATGTACTCTGTGTAACAATGTCTTATTAACAGAGTGGAAGGTTTACATTACACTTAGGCCTACATGTATAAGGTTCTGTCATCTGAATTTTGCTCATTGCAAGATATATGTGCATATATAAACAGATTAGGGCTATCAGATTGTCAGTACAAGGTTATCTTGGCCAACAAAATAACAAGAACATAGGCAGAGAGAGATTTGGTAACTACTGTGACTCTCAAGGCAAATGTTTTAATGTATATTAAATATATAGATAATGATGTCATTTATTATTATGGTAATTGTTAATTATTTTAAAACTGGTATATTGTGAGACACCTAATGCAGACATTAGAGTAGGCCATCCTATGTAACAAATGTGATTAGATATGTAAAGATTGTTTTTAAGGAGTGGAGTCTGATTTTATCATTGTACGTCATTTTGGAATTCAACAATTACGGCAAACATCTAAACTTGTCTGTTTAAATGCAATGCAAGCTTATAGCCTACACTCAACATACAAGAACATTATTATCCCCCTAACCCAAAAACAAGATGGCTTATACCAACAGCTCATTTTATGTTACCTCTGTTCTGTTTCTAAAGTGTCATATCATTTCATAAGTGACCTACCTTCTTTTCAGAACTGTCACCGCCAATGACCAGTGCTTTTTACACATGAGAAAACAGGTTCAGTAGAAAAGATCAAGGAACTAAGAGGAAAAATAAGAGAAATCTGTCATATAAATATAACAAATACAAATTACTAATTTGGTATAACACAGTGGCCACACTTATGTCCACAGTGTGTAGACTATGTTATGGGATCCAGTCGGTTAAATCAGTATCAGTTTTACACTATATTTCATCAATATTTAAAAAAAATAATTCGGTATAGTATTATTTAAAACATTTCCAGTAGGCTATACATTTTCCATATATCCAGAATATTTCCAGAACGCTTTTTCTTACATCAATGTTTCTTTACATATAGGCTAGTGCGTGTTTTGTTATCACCCTTAATATCTCCAGAGAGAGAAAATGCATAATTAGGTTATTTGTTTGAGGCGAGCTCTCTGATTCACTCAATACATTCATAGCCGACAGGATACTGAACCATTCCATGACAACGGTAAATAATTCAAAATGGTTTCAAAGGAATACCAAAGCTATTAAAGTTAATTATTACTACAGGTGTCGGCACCTGTTGTGATCCCAATAGCACTAATAATATTTCGCCTAATAGTTATTTAGTCGTGATACGCACCTGCCATTTATAGCGCTGCATTTACGGGGCTTTAAACGCCTTCGCAGAAGATAATCCATATTTTCTTCATACATGGTCGCTACCGTTCAACATATGCTGGAATGAAAGCAAACAAACAGGTAAAAGAATGAACTTAAGTTGAGGGAGTGAGGGAGGAGCTTTATACAGGAGTCTCGTCAGTCATCATCGCTTACCTCACTGCTGAGAATTAAATCACCGAACCGCATCAGCATGCAGTTCTCAATAAGGGCATCATTTGTCATTACATTCTCGTCATTTTTGTCTCTCTCTCCTACTTCTTAGAATTGGGACGACAACCGACATCAACCTGAATTCACTCTGTTTATTTGCAAATATAGGTTGATTTGGCTTTATGCAAAATACTGTGGGTGGTATACTATACTATACTTTTAGGTGGTATACTATACAAATAACTATACTGGATATAATTTCTGTCTTTTTACATTACACATCCCTAGAGGTAAAAAATGCAGAATTTCCAGTATCATGTCATGCCATGTTTGGCAAAATGTCAAAATATTTTCTTTTGTGGTTCTTTAATTTGGTCCTCCCCGGCAATATCAACAATTAATTACTATAATTAACTATAAAATATAACTTCAAAAGTCTGGCTACAGCTGTAAACATTTTACAATGGTTTTAGGTTTTACTATTAGCAGCTATAGTTTTGGTTTCTGTTTTTCACAAATATATACTTTTTCCATAAAAGGCATGTGGTATGCTTTTATTAAATACCATAAAAATGTATGCCTACCCTTCAGACAGACTTGTTTGACCAGTAAACATGTAAATGGCAACAGCTGTCATGTTAACTGGTGTCCATAGAGACCGCATTATTTGTTTTTGCATTTGTTTGTATGGCGACTCAAATGTAACTACAGTAGGACTGTGGTCAATCAGGTCGTATGGAACATTTAGAATTACTGTGTTTTTCTAAGGCCTGCACCCATAGTCTGACTTAGTGCAAATAATAAACAACAACATATATTTTGGACAAACAATATCCAGCATTACACACAGAACTTGGGGCTATAAATACACAACGACTTTCAATCACCTTTAATCATGTTAAAGACGCTTTGAAAGCCATGAAAAGCAGAACTCGTAAAGCAGAATTTGCAAAGCAAAGTTGCGATGCAAAAAATACCTTCACTTTGTTTCTCTTTCACTTTTCCCACTGGATATACAGCATTCTTATGTTCCGTGTCATTCAAAGTTGTAATAATTCGATTGAGATGAGTGAAACTTATATGAATTTTGTAACACAAAACACCCCAATCTCTTGTTAGTAAAGAAATCATCAACTAAAATCTGACAGAAAACTAAATTAAGGGTTAATTTTTTGATGTGTGTGGAACAAACAAGAAGTTTGAGGAAATTATTGGTTTATGTCATTAACTATTGTAGCTTTGAACATGAAATTAAAAACGTAATTTTGTGTATTCTAAATTGTTTAGTTTTGATATCAATAAGCAGTGTTCATGAAGGAGTATCGATGACAATAATAAAGCCCCTTATTGCAAACAGGCAATTTTAGTTTAACTAGTTGTTGAACAAAACTGCTGCCCATTTGCATGATTACTTCATGTGGTCAGTGCGTTCCTGTTCACAAAAATCATTTGACATGATCTTTTCTTACACCAGACTTACAGATACAGAGTCATCAGCACATTCATTTCATAGTTGAACCTCACCTTTTCACCGAACAATGACAACTCAGCCGATACTGTTCTTGTACACTGACAATCCGGTTTTCCAGACTTCAAAAAGCTATTGAAAAAAACTGCAAACGCTGGTTAGGTATGATTCAGAGCATGGTGGCTGGTTTGAGCTGGTTTAAGTTGGTCATGTTCTGGTCATGAGCTGGTCCCTAGCTGGTATCTTTATAATGTTTAAAGCAGAAGGAAAGAACCGGCAAAAAGGTTTTCCGATAAATCTAAATACTCTATTAAAAATGTTTTGTAATATCTGTAACATTTTGCAATAAAACGTTTGTTCATAATATCAGATGAAAGAATAAACGTAAACATTTTTTTAAATGTTCAGCTGAAACCACCGTCATAAACGGCACAAATGAATTCACAATTGGTGCCAAATTACTCTTGAAATAACTGGAGGATAGCAATAAAGGGTCAAACTTCAGTTCAATGAGCCATAATACACTGTGATTAAATGAGTTACTTTTCATACAGTACCCCCACTATTTGACTAACATGTGAGTGTTATGTGAGGGTGAAACAGATGAACATTTGTACATGACCGACAGAAATGTCACAAACTTCTGTTGGCAAAGAAAGCATTTGTGCATCCTGAAAGCTTTCAAATATTTTGAAATTATTTATGATTTCCAAAGGGATAAAATAACAGGGATTAGCTGTGTAGCAAATGATGTACCTGTAGTTATTTGTTTTATGTTATGGTACTGTAGTCGTAAATAAGCAATGATGATACTATAAGTCGGTATCTTATAAAGAATAATTCCTTGGAGAATGTGAAGGAGAACAGACATGAGAGAATGTGAACTTACAAAGTGAAAGCATTTTTTATTTATTTATCATGTATTTGTTTTTAATATCTGCGTTAACAGTTGTTGTTTTATCACTATTGTAAATGTCATTTAGGACAGATTTTCAATCTGGCTCTCAAAGCATTAGTCGTCTAGAGTCGTTGTGTTTTATAGCCTACAGAGATGAATGTAATATATAAGATAAGAATATTTATTGTCAATGTACATCAGGTATACAATGAAATTGCAATGCTCTCTGGCCTGTGCATAATAAATAATAAAATAAATATACAATTGTTAAAACAATATATAGAGATATATAAAAAATATAAAACATGGAGACTACAGCTCACTCCTTATTGTACACATGCTTTATAAGTTATAAATTCAGTGTCCTGATGGCCCTGCCAGGGTCCAAGGGTAGGCGACTGCCAGTGATGTATTGTGCCGTCCGTATGACCCTCTGCAGGTTTTTCCTGTCCGCCTCTTTGCAGTTGGCATACCAGGCCGTGATACCATATGACAGAACACTCTCGATGGTGCTGCGATAAAAGGCCACCAACAATTTCTCTTCTAGGTGGTTTCTTCTAAGTATCCTTAGAAAGTAGAGCCTGTGTGTACCAAGGAATTTATAAGATGATACATGCTGAACACAATCTCCATTTATGTCCAGTGGATCTGGTTCCCCCTTGTTTTTCCGGAAGTCTATAACCATTTCTTTGGTTTTACTGATATTAAGCAGTAGGTTATGTTCATGGCACCAGTCAACCAGCCTGTTTACCTTGTCCCTGTATGCAGACTCATTCCCTCCGCTGATGAGACCGATGAGCGTAGTGTCATCGGGAAACTTAATGATGGTATTTGAGGAGTGTATTGATGTACAGTCATACGTATACAGGGAATACAGAAGGGGGCTCAGCACACAGCCCTGGGCAGAGCCTGTGCTGAGAGACAGG
Source organism: Triplophysa tibetana (assembly GCA_008369825.1). Taxonomy (NCBI): domain Eukaryota; kingdom Metazoa; phylum Chordata; class Actinopteri; order Cypriniformes; family Nemacheilidae; genus Triplophysa; species Triplophysa tibetana. Next base: position 17,035,808 of record CM017906.1, on the reverse strand, counting down.
GTAGGGGGGCAGGTGGTGCCTACCTTAACCGTTTGAGGACGGTCGGTCAAGAAGTTCTTAATCCAGGCACAAGTAGAAGGGGGGATAGCGATGGTGGTCAGCTTATCCACTAGAATATCAGGAATAATGGTGTTAAATGCCGAGCTATAATCTATAAACAGCATCCTGACATAACTCCCTGGCTCCTCCAGGTGGCTAAGAGCTGTATGTAGAGCTGTATTGAAGGCATCCTCCGTCGATCTGTTTTCTCTATATGCGAACTGATATGGATCTAGGTTTGGGGGAAGCCAGGCCTTGATGTGATGCAAAATGAGCCTCTCAAAGCATTTCATAACAACTGATGTTAAAGCGATAGGTCTATAATCATTTGGGCACTTTGGAACCGAGGACTTTGGAACAGGTATGATGGTAGCTGACTTCAGGCACTGAGGGATGGTAGCCAGTGACAGTGAGAGATTGAACAGCCAAGTCAAAACTCCCACTAGCTGGTCAGCACAGGCAGAAAGTACTTTACCGAGTACCCGATCCGGACCAGCTGCTTTTTTTGTATTCACAGTCTTCAATACCTGCCTCACCCGATGCTCCTGGAGCGTGAGTGTGCTGTGACTGAAGGTCTGTGATGGTCGCGCTACTGTGTGTGGTGCCTCACTCTCGAAGCGGGAAAAGAAAATATTCAATTCCTCAGCCAGTGATACATCAGTGGTGGTAGCGACAGGTGAGGGCCCTTCGTAGTTAGTAATGCTCTGTAGCCCCTGCCACACCATCCTTGAGTTATTTACGAGATGTTCTTCCACTTTTCTTTTGTAGGCTGTCTTAGCAGCTTTAATACCTCTCCGCAGCTCTGCCCTCGCCACCCTGTACTGTTCTCTATCACCCGACTTGAAAGCATAGTTGCGGTTTCTCAGGAGTGTCCGGACATTAGAGGTCATCCAAGGTTTTTGGTTAGGATACATCCGGATGCGTTTCTCCACTGTGACATTATCAGTACAGCTTTTTATGTAGAACAGTACAGTCTCTGTGCGTTTCTTTAGATCTAGTTGCTCAAATATACTCCACTCTGTGCGTTCAAAGCAATCTTGGAGCTGAGATAGTGCTCCATCAGGCCAGGTTTGAATGTGCTTTATGACAGGTTTTGATTTCCTCCTAAGGGGAGTGTATGCAGGGACCAGGAACAATGAAAGATGGTCCGACATGCCCAAATATGGGAAGGGTACTGTCCTAAAGGCTTGCTTCAAGTTGGAATAGACGTGATCTAGTGTGTTATTTCCACGGTTGAGCACCGAACATACTTTACAAAGTTAGGAAATGAACATAGATACAAAGTCCCCCTCCTTTGCTCTTACTGGAGCTTATTGTCCTGTCCGATCGGTGCATGCAGCGGCTGGTTAGCTGAACGACTGAGTCCGGGATGAGCGGGTGAAGCCAGGTTTCCGTGACAATCATCACACTGCAGTTCCTAATATCTTGGTTGTTTGCCGTTAGTAACTCCAGTTCGTCAGTTTTGTTGACGATAGACCTGGCGTTTGTAATTAAGATACTTGGCAGCGGGGGTTTGTTGGGCTGTTTCCTTAGTCGAACTAATAGGCCACCCCTGCAGCCACGCTTCTGTCTCTGCTCTCTACGCCGCCTCCGCCGTCCCACAGACCCACCAACAATCCAGGGTGAGCCCGGCGATCTCGCTATACCCAGCGGAATGTTGTGACACCGCTGGAACTCCATCGTAATATCAACCCGAGATGAGAATCCCACTTTCCTCAGCATAGCTAGGGTGTAGGAATGTTTTATCACTTCCATATTCCCTCTAACACAAATTAACTTTAACATTAACACACTACACTAAAACCGAGAGCTAAGAGACGCTGCGTCTACGCGCGCCGCCACCACCAATGAAGATATTATTATTATTATTTTATATGAAAATAATATGAACAAACATTCAACTCAGGAAAGATCAAACCTTCAAGCAGGTTGTTATCACAGTAAAATAAATCCAGACGGGATGATTAGGAAGAGTTCTTGTATCATCCTTAAAAGGTTTATTTTGAAATGGGTAAACATGACTGTGAAATAAAGTTCTTACTAAAGGTTTTCAGCACAGGTCTACTGATAGCACAGATGTCAATATTTACCCATGTAAAGTCTCTCAGTTTTTAAGACATTTTTGTTTGTTTAAAAGCATGATTTAGTCAGACCACTTTCAGAATTCTCACATTTACAGTATAATGGTCAAGTTTCCTTATGCAAATAAAATACAATAACTAATGTATATCTATGAAGAGCTTTCTCTTTTCTATTTGTTGGGTATTATCGTTTCTGGTCATTTTTACTCACAGAAATCCTACAAACTATGTCATCTCTCAAAAACTAAACATTTTCATCACATTCATTACATGGACATGTTTATTTTCCTGTAGCTCAGTGGTAAGAGCATTGCTTTAATAACGCAAGGTTGTGGGTTCGATCCCAGGGGATTGCAAATACCTATGTAAAATGTATAGGATAAAGCAATGTTAGTCGCTTTGGATAAATGCGTCTGCCAAATGCCTTCATGTAAATGTTTATTTCCATTTTTGATAGAAATTGTGTATAATTTCATGTTTTTCTGATGTATGGACTGCAATATGGGGTTTAGGAAAATATACAGATATGTTCAATTTATTGTTATTAAATACACATTTCTGATGCTTTTGTTCTAGCAAAATAATGTTATTTAACAAAAACATTGTGTCATGGTGACTTGAGTATTTGCATTTACACAAGTTAACCAGCAGATGTCATCCACGTGCCATGTTTCAGCATCATCACCAGAAAGTCACAGCACGAGCACAGCTCCCCCTATAGGATCGAGCTCCTATGAAAGTATTTGTAAGTTTAATTAAAAAACCAAAAAATTGACTTTCATGTGATTAATCTGCCAATTTACCATTAATCTTTCAAGGTGTATGTGAACATGCACGTGGTGTCTCAGCAAGCAGTTCAAGTCAGTTTAGTTGTGTTTGTGTTGAGTGTTAACACTAAATAGCAATATAAAATATTTCAGTATGTTCACCAGAACACAAACATTTAGAAAAAGAGTCATTTTGTGGAGGGATTTTGCCTCGTGTTGAGGTTTGTGCTAGTGTCCCATAATAAACTATATGAATAGTTAATTTGCAGAAACCGATAACACCAATTTTATTCACATTCATTCTCAATCAGACATGTTTTGGTTGTGTTATTATGTTTTTATTGTGTCAGCTAGTTGTATTTTTTAATTATTAATCAAAACAACTCAAATGGAGTTTGATTGATATAACCTTGAATTCATGACAAAAACATGATATGTAAACATTGAAAAACTAAATTCTGTCTCTGCAAATGAACTCTTCATATGTTCTGTGTCATGTTCACAGTTGTAATCGTTCTGTTCCAGCAGAATTTAAGCACGCTGTGATCACTCATGTGGCCTTGGGCCTACAACCAAGCCACTTACTGAAAGGATATAAACACAATATGATATTACTTTTATATAAATCACATGTACACACAGGTTGTTGTATTTGTTTACGTTTATAGGTTCATGCAGAAATGTTAGGTGACACTTTAGTTATAAAAGTGGGTACAATATGTTTGACAATATGCAGTTTTTCTACACAATCAATGATCTCATGTGCATGCACGTATTAGATCTGATGAAATACGATGAAAATAAAAAAATAGCTAAAGCAATTTAACATGCTAGATTGGTAACGGAGAGAAAAATCCCGCAAACCAACTTGAGCCCTCCTTATATTGACTATCAATAGATGTTGACTACAGTGTGTGTGTTAGAGTGTATTTTGACGTTCTCTGTTTGATGTTTGATGGTTAAATTTGCCCCAGAACTGTTTGTTTTCCTAAATTCTTTAAAATATCTCGTTTTGTCTTCAAAAAAACAAAAAACATATCATATTATATTTTTTACTATTGTAGTGGATATTGTCCCAGAAATTAACATTTATTTCAGGTTTGAAACACTCTGCAGGTGAGTAAATGATGACCGAATTTTCATTTTTGGGTGAACTATCCCTTTAAGGTTATTCAATATTACAAAAGTGTGATATTAAATGTGCATATCTTGTATATTATAAAGCAAAAGTAACCATACTACAATGCTACTCTGTTTCCATTTGTGGTTCAGAAAACCATGAGCTGATACATTAAAGTAAATTGTTCTGAGAAAAACACAGCAGTTGGTTTAAGGTTAAAACGCCGGTCTAGTCAAAGGTGAGACTATATTAGTCATGGGCTGCATCACCAAACCATTGGAAACATTTGGTTGACTTTATATTATTTTTATTCAAGTATTTGCTGAAAATGAAAATACATAACAGATAAACTGACATGATCATGTGATGTTAAAATAAAATTCCAGGATAAACTATTGGATATATTTGGTTTTGGCAACATTTCTGTTTATACATCAAGGCAAACAGAAGAGTGTTAACAGGAACTAGTCACTATTATCAACTTCTGACATTTAAACTTAGGCTGTTTTCTTCTTCAGAATTTGCATCTTTATACAAATAGATACTATTTTAAACATTTGAAACAATCATTACTATCCTCAAAACAATCTTTCAGATATTGCAAATAATTTCAATGGTTGGGAAATGGTTTCCAAGGCGTTTTTTATAATTACGGACAAACTTTAAAATGCATCGGTTTCTAAAATGTTGATGCAATTTAGCTTATGGTATTTTAATTAAAAACAAGAATTTATGTTATTATTTAATTAATCCATAAATGATCAAAATATATTTAAAAAAATTAAATACAAATTAACTTTAATTAACATCTCTGAAAACGACTGTCACATACTGAAAGATGAAAGAAAATCAGTATTAACAAAGAAAAGATAGTAATCCAGTTCTTGGTTGTTTTCAGTGAATATCATTAATGATATTAATAATCTTACCTGTAATTGTTTTGGGTCTTGAGGCTCTTTTAAATGTTGCGTCTGCTGCAGTTCAGTGTTATAATGTTGTGAACTGTTTCCAGATCTGTTCCAACATCCATTTTCAACAATAACAACATTTAAGAATCCTAATGACAGTGAATTTAAAGTCAATATTTGTGGTCATTAATAATAATTATCCACTCAAAACAATGAGCTTTAGTTTTTGTTTCTAATAAATATTAAGTCGTTCCACAATTTCAACCTCACTTAGAGAGACACTTTGATTATTATCTTAAAATCAGATTACTGTATATCTGAAAGATCTCACCTGTAATGATCAGAACAGCATTCAACAGACCTGATATGAGAGTGAAAGTCTTCAATTGTGTTGAGTTTTGCTCTGTTTCATTTGTGTGATTCTTGCACTCAGTTGTATTGAACTCACTCAGTTCAGTTGGTTCTGAAAATAAAGATGTGAATTGTATTCAGATACAGTAATGACTGTCAGTCTTCTCAAACACTATAACTTGAGTTAAACATATTTTCTTTTTGGATAGATCAACCAAAGAGAAGCTCAACAGATGTTAATAATCACAGTAAGTGTTAATGTTTTGGTCAATGATGGAGCAAAAGTACTCACCAATGATGTTCCCTCTTGTGCTGTGACTGAGTTTTGGAGGTGTATCTTTGTTCATACAGTAATAAACTCCTAACTCATCTACAGTGATGTTATATATGACCAGACGATGTTTACATTAAACTGAATATTTATTCTGGAATGTTTCATTGAAGTAAAAGGCTAATGTTGGGTTTGAGAATGAGCGCAGTATCACTGTAGGAGAATCTGATTGTTTCTGTAAAATCCAATAAACTTCATTCGCATCCAGATCACAGTTTATAGTCACAATCTGTCCCAAATCAGTCAGTTGATCTAAAGTCTCTGTAGCTTCAAACCACATTAATACACCTTTAAGGTAAAAGCAATGAAAGCTCACATTAATAAAGACATATGGATATATACAAATGCAAACTGAAAGTGGCAGGTATTATCAGCCACCTTTAAAAAACAGAAAACATTTTCTAACAAAGAGCATCATAACACACAATAAACTTACAGAGCTGAAGTTGAATAATCCTCATGTTGTTGCTTTTATCTGAAGATGTTAATATAATAAAAACTGCTTCACATCACACACTACATAAAGTGAACTCATCTGCAGAGTTCTATACAAAAGGTCTCAATCGTCAAATAGGAAGTCAAATGTTTGTAATTTTAACACTAGTGAGTGACTTCCTTTCTTCAGCTGGACAATTATCCTCTAAAACAACAAGATACGTTTTATAATTTATATTTAATTAATGAAGTGAAGAATATACAATGTTATTTTGCATGTTATTATTTAGTGATTATTTAGTCATAGGGCGCTGTAACTCATTGCTTTGCTGTGAGCAGACCTGTTTTTGTGGAGACAAAAAGGGTTTTGTTTAAACAGCCATTAAGTGTTTTAAGCAAAATATGTTCCAGACATTTCATGAAGACCCTAATAAATCATACCAACTTGTTGAAAGTGGTCGTATGAGGTGATAATACAACATGAAAATTAAAGAGAATATATGCTATTAACTGAAAATCCTATCAGTTCGTCCATCCATTGAGTGAACACGTACAGTTTGGCCAGGTTCCTTGCATAAAAGTAAACTCTTTAAGAACAATTGCAGTCCTAGACATTGAGTGATTTGTATCTTGTCATTTTCAAAAATCAAGCAAACAAAACATGCTACCCAGCCATAGTTATGTGGTCAGAGGGATCTTTCTGCCCCCACCTAAACTCTGTCCACAAAAACATGTCACGATGTTCAGAAAAGGTGTCTATAGTCACTTATATCTTAGCATTATTCATATTACCAAACAATTTTTATGTATATCGAAAAAGGTAGAAATGTGTGACTTTTTATATTCAATAAAAAATTGGAATCAAGATAAGATAAATAAATCAACAAAATAAATTTGTTGGATCAGTTTGAATTTAACTTTAAATGACTGGATTAACATCAATGAAAGGTCAGCTTTATGTATTTATTTCTTTGGCTCATGCCTGAGATAATCTATATAGATTAAAGTCAAACTGTTTGAAGTATAAAGATCTTTGTTACATATAGTAAGTTAGTTTCTGAATATGAATATGAATATCTAGCACTGAACATTCTCTGATGAATTATACATTTTAATACAGCAAAGTGCCAGTTTCCATTTAATGTTTGGAAGAAAACTTGTGTGAATGTGATAAATATGTAAGTGGTCTGAGAAAAATTTGCATCTGATTCAATATTAAAGGTTAAAGGTGAGAGTGTATTAGTCATTGGTTGCAGAGACCATTGAAACACATTTCTGGGTTTGATTAAACACTTCAGTTGAGTGTAACAACACTGTAACAACCCAAACCTTGTTTCTAACATAAAATCATTAAAACATACACTGACAGGATTTTTTATTTGGTTTGGCAACACTCATTTTTCAACACTTAAAGGCAAACCACTTTAGTTGAACTAAAAATGTAATAAACCAACCATTTATAATTTATAAAATGTATAAAAACAGAAATGAAAAACTTCACACTTTATCTCTTTATATTCTAAAACCACAGTGGATAAACATAAGTAACATTTTCATTGTCATGATTATTCTCTAAAACAGACATTTTCAGGGATGACTGACATTACTAAGTTATAATCATGTAACTTTCCTTTGGGTCAAACTATACACACTTGTTAAGGCCAGAAAATAATCGCTTTATTACAGATAAATGACAGTTTGACCAATCAGATCTATATGGTTATTGTCAAACATATATGCTCATAGAAATTCACTATTGATAGCTTCCTTTGTAGAAATATGAGCGGATGTTAAATTAAACTGATAACATCACGAGACTATCATGTGGCATGACAATAATGTAAAAGAATTAAAACATCATTACATCAAAAACATCAATATATATAATTCATCATACATATTTCTGAGAGATATATATGTCAGGATAGTTGTTCAGATTGTGTTGTCAGCTTTGAAGCAGCACAGTTGCTATTGTTTCCTGGAACAAGACTTTATGAAGCTTTGAACATTTCACTTCTGCACACTGAAAGAGAAAATGAACACATTTACTGTATAAGCATGAAGCATGTTGAAGGCAGTTATTTTATTCTAAATGTATCTAAATGATGCTGAGATACTGTACAGTATTGTGATTTGAGATATTTACCTTTAACTGGTTTGGTATAAGAAAAGCATCTGTAGGTCACTTGCTGTAGATCAGTGTTATGAAGTAGTAGAGGACGTTTTTCAAATATTTTATTTCCTTTAATAAAAACTTGTAATAGTCCTTCAGAAAAACACAATAAAATCAGATTCAAAATGTTTAAAGACTTTAAGCACAATGAATTTACGAAAAAATACTCACCTATGACTAAAATGAATAAAACACCATTCAGCAGACCAAGTATGAGAGTTAAAGTCTTCCATTGTGTTGAATTTTGTTCGGTTACATTTGTGTGATTCTTGCACTCAGTTGTATTGAACTCGCTCAGTTGAGTTGGTTCTGAAAACAAATGCGTCTGTTATAGAAATTAGTTTTACTGTCTGAGGATGACAATATCTGACTGGCTTGTTGTTAAGATTAATATCTACACTGAATATTGACTGACTGAAAGTTGACTATAGTTAGCTGACTGAGTAAACTTGTTCTCTTAATTTATGTGGAACCCCACGGTCATGATAACTTGATTTTATAACATTAGGGATTACAAACAAGTTAATTCATCTGTGGGTCAAGCAACAAATAAAACATCAATTATATTCATCAAAAACTGCAGTACTGTCAGGAGAAAAGTACAAAACTGAACCTTTATATGTTACAGTAGTTATCACAGGGTTAGTACCTATTGTGTACCTTAAAGTTAAATGTTTATTTTCTCCAGCATTTAACAGTTAATTTAAAGATAAACACTAGGTGTATACAATTATGTACCCAAACAAAGTGCCTGATGGACTAAAAGGAGCCCTTCAGGAGACCACCCCAGTAATGGGAGAAGTTCTGTGCTTTTTCTGACATTGTTGTGAATGACTTTTAACATATTAATGGTTATTTTGTTTTGGTCTCTGAGAGAGCAAATGTACTCACCAATGATGTTCAGTCTTGTGCTGTGACTGAGTTTTGGAGGTGTATCTTTGTTCATACAGTAATAAACTCCTAACTCATCTACAGTGACGTTATATATGACCAGACGATGTTTAGATTGAACTGAATATTTGTTTTTCAATGTTTCATTGAAGTGATACGCTAATGTTGGGTTTGAGAATGAGCGCAGTATCACTGTAGGAGAATCTGATTGTTTCTGTAAAACCCAATAAACGTCTTCATCATCCAGATCACAGTTTATAGTCACATTCTGTCCCAAATCAGTCAGTTGATCTAAAGTCTCTGCAGCTCGACACCAGATTAATACATCTATAAAAGACAATAAAAAACATTTAAGGATGACTCAAAGGCAGTATAACAATAGTAAATACAATTAATACAAGACGACATTTGTAATAAACTTACAGAGTTGAAGGTAAATAATCCTCATGTTGTTGATTTGCTCTGATACCTTCAATATATTGAAACTTGCTTCACATCACCGTGTTTAAAATGAACTTTACCAAAGAGCTCTGACACACAGACAGGAAAAAACGTCTAAATCAGAGGAAGTGTGTCAAGTTTGCTCTGACCACATTTTACACTCTTTTTCAAACCGAATGCTCTATTGGTCGAATCATTTTACTAATCATCTCAAGTAAGATTATGATTATTATGTTGATTATTATTTTTAAGATCTGTAATGTATAGCTACTGTTTTTCATATTGTTTTGGGAAAAGACAATTGATATATAATACGTGTTTGAATTCCAAGGTGATGTGATGTTTAGTGGTAATCAAACTGGTGCTACAGTGCATTTGTAGATCACCACAATGGCAAAATGTAACACACCAACACTTTAAACAGTTCCCAGGCAAGTGGAGAATGAAGCATGTTTAACATCACAAGCGTAAAAAACTTCTACATCCTGAAAGCTTTCAAATATTTTGAAATTATTTATGATTTCTAAAGGGATAAAAAAACAGGGTTAAGCTGTGTAGCAAATGTTGTTGCCTATAGTTATTTGTTTTATGTTATGGTACATTAGTCGGAAATAAGCAATGATGATACAATGAGTTGTGTATCTTATAAATAATATTTAATTTAAGGAAGAGTTCTTGTATCATCCTTAAACGGTTTATTTTGAAATGGGTCAATCCCACGCAAAGGTAAACATGACTGTGAAATAAAGTTCTTACTAAAGGTTTTCAGCACAGGTCTACTGATAGCACAGATGTCAATATTTGCCCATGTAAAGTCTCTCAGTTTTTAAGATTTTTTTGTTTGTTTAAAAGCATGATTTAGTCAGACCACTTTCAGAATTCTCACATTTACAGTATAATGGTCAATTTTCCATATACAAATAAAATACAATAACTAGTGTATGATATAAGAAGAGCTTTCCCTTTTCTATTTGTTGGGTATTATGGTTTCTGGTTTGTGCATTTTTACTCACAGAAATCCTACAAACTATGTCACCTCTCAAAAACTAAACATTTTCATCACATTCATCACATGGACATGTTTATTTCCATTTTTTATAGAAACTGTGTATAATTTCTTGTTTTCTGATGTCTGGACTGCAACATTGGGTTTAGGAAAATATACAGATATGTTCAATTTATTGTTATAAAATACAATTTCTGATGCCTTTGTTCTGAAAAAATAATGTTATTTAACAAAAACAGGATTGTTTCATGGTGACTCGAGTATTTGCATTTACACAAGATAACCAGCAGATGTCCTCCACGTGCCATGTGTCAGCATCATCAACAGAAAGTCACAATACGAGCACAGCTCCCCCTACAGGATCGAGTTCCTATAAAAGTATTTGTAAGTTTAATTAAAAAACAAAAAAATACACTTTCATGTGAGTAATCTGCCAATTTACCATTAATCTTTCAAAAAGTGTATGTGAACATAAACGTGGTGTCTCAGCAAGCAGTTCAAGTCAGTTTAGTTGTGTTTGTGTTGCGTGTTAACACTAAATAGCAATATAAAATATTTCAGTAAGTTCACCAGAACACAAACATTTATCTTGAATAAATAAAACAACAAAAGAGTCATTTTGTGGAGGGATTTCTCCTCGTGTTGAGGTTTTTTTTTGAGGTCCCAATTCCTAATGTTGTGTGAAGGACATGTTGTGTGCTAGTGTCCCATGATAAACTATATGAATAGTGAATTTGCAGAAACGGATAACCCCAATTTTATTAATATTCAATCTCAATCAATCATGTTTTTATTGTGTCAGCTAGTTGTATTTTTGAATTATTAATCAAAACAACTCAACTGGAGTTTGATTGATATTACCTTGAATTCATGACAAAAACATGATATGTGAACATTAAAAAACTAAATTCTGTCTTTACAAATGAACTCTTCATATGTTCTGTGTCATGTTCACAGTTGTAATCGTATTGTTCCAGCAGAATTTTAGCACGCTGTGATCACTCATGTGGTCTTCGGCCTACAAACAAACCACTTACTGATATGATGTTGACTACAGTGTGTGTGTTAGGGTGTGTTTTGACGTCTCTGTTTGATGTTTGATGGTTAAATTTGCCCCAGAACTGTTTGTTTTCCTAATTTCTTTAAAATATCTCTTTTTGTGTTCAAAAGAACAAAAAATATATCATATTTGTTTTCCTATTGTAGTGGATATTGTCCCAGAACTGAACATTTCTAAAATTCTTTAAAATTTCTTCTTCTATGTTCATCGGAACAAATTTATTTATTCAGGTTTGAAACACTCTGCAGGTGAGTAAATGATGACCGAATTTTCATTTTTGGGTGAACTATCCCTTTAAGGTTATTCTATGTTACAAAAGTGTGATATTAAATGTGCATATCTTGTATATTATAAAGCAAAAGTAACCATACTACAATGCTACTCTGTTTCCATTTGTGGTTCAGAAAACCAAGAGCTGATACATTAAAGTTAATTGTTCTGAGAAAAACACAGCAGTTGGTTCAAGGTTAAACCGCCGGTCTAGTCAAAGGTGAGACTATATTAGTCATGGGCTGCATCACCAATCCATTGGAAACATTTGGTTGACTTAATATTATTTTTATTCAAGTATTTGCTGAAAATGAAAATACATAACAGATAAACTGACATGATCATGTGATGTTAAAATAAAATTGCAGGATAAACTATTGGATATATTTGGTTTGACAACATTTTTGTTTATACATCAAGGCAAACAGAAGAGTGTTAACAGGAACTAGTCAGCATTATCAACTTCTGATATTTAAACTAAGGCTGTTTTCTTCTTCAGAATTTGCATCTTTATACAAATAGATACTGATTTAAACATTTGAAACAAACATTACTATCCTCAACACAATCTTTCAGATATTGCAAATAATTTCAATGGTTGGGAAATGGTTTCCAAGGCATTTTTTAAATCACAGACATGATAAATCATGCATCAGTTTCTAAAATCTTTGATACAATTTAGCTTATGGTATTTTAATAAAAAAACAAGATAGTTTATTAATTCATAAACCAGTGAATGATCCATATATTGTACAAAATACATACAGATTTACTTTGACAGCTTTATAGCAACACACAGTAGGTGCTGTTGATCTGGCTGGTCTTAATATTTTAAACAGCTTGGAAAACCACTGTCACATACTGAAAGATGAAAAGGAAATCAGTATTAACAAATTAAAAAGTTATCAAGTTCTTGGTTGATTTTAGTTATGAATACCATAATGATATTAATAATCTTACCTGTAATTGATTTGGGTCTTGAGGCTCTTTTAAATGTTGCGTCTGCTGCAGTTTAGTGTTATAAAGTTGTGAACTGTTTCCAGATCTGTTCCAACATCCATTTTCAACAATAACAACATTTAAGAATCCTAATGACAATGAATTTAGAGTCAATATTTGTGGTCATTAAAAATAATTCCCAGAGCTTTTGTCTTTTCTAATCAATATTAAGTCATTCCACAATTTCAACTTTACTTAGAACAAAACTTTGATTACCAGCATTAGATTAAAATCACATTAGTGTTTAGCTGAAAGATCTCACCTGTTATGATCAGAACAGCATTCAACAGACCTGATATGAGAGTGAAAGTCTTCAGTTGTGTTGAGTTTTGCTCTGTTACATTTGTGTGATTCTTGCACTCAGTTGTATTGAACTCGCTCAGTTCAGTTGGTTCTGAAAATAAAGATGTGTATTAAATTCAGTTACAGTAATGACTGTCAGTCTTCTCAAGCACTATAACTTAAGTTAAACATATTCCCTTACATCTACATTTGGCATTTGGCAAACTTACATTGCTTTATCCTATACATTTTACATAGGTATTTGCAATCCCCTGGGATCAAACCCACAACCTTGCGTTGTTAACGCAATGCTCTAACCACTGAGCTACAGGAAAGCTACCCTTTCGGATAGATCAACCAAATAGAAGCTCAACTGATGTTAATAATCACAGTATCCATAATGTTTTGGTCACTGGTGGAGCAAAAGTACTCACCAATGATGTTCAGTCTTGTGCTGTGACTGAGTTTTGGAGGTGTATCTTTGTTCATACAGTAATAAACTCCTAACTCATCTACAGTGACGTTATATATGACCAGACGATGTTTAGATTGAACTGAATATTTGTTTTGGAATGTTTTATTGAAATGAAAAGCAAATGTTGGGTTTGAGTATGAGTGCAGTATCACTGTAGGAGAATCTGATTGTTTCAGTAAAATCCAATAAACTTCATTTGCATCCAGATCACAGTTTATAGTCACATTCTGTCCCAAATCAGTCAGTTGATCCAAAGTCTCTACAGCTTCAAACCACATCAATACACCTTTAGGATAAAAAAAAGGAAAGCTCACATTAATAATATAACATGGATTGACAAAAATGCAAACTGAAAGTGGCAGGTATTATCAAACACCTTAAAAAACAGAAAACATTTTCTAACAAATAGCATCATAGCACACAATAAACTTACAGAGCTGAAGCTGAATAATCCTCATGTTGTTAAGATCTGAATACGTCAATATAATAAAAACTGCTTCTCACCACACACTACATAAAGTGAGCTCCACTCCAGAGTTCTATACAAAAGGTTTCAATCATCAAATAGGAAGTCAAGTGTTTTTAATTTCAACACTAGAGGGAGACTTCTGTACTTCAGCTGAATAAGTATCCTCGAAAGGTTGTGTAATTATTATTTAATGAATAAAGGAGAATTATGCAGTTTTATTTTGCATTTGATTATTTAATAGTCACACACGTCATAGAAGTAAATAGTTCAGGAATGCATAATAGTGTCACGGGCGACCACTGGCGAACAAAACAAAACCAAAACACGGAAGTAAAACATAAATAGAAATACAAACACAAACATATTCGGGCCCGGTCTTCTCTCCTCGACGGTGCATTGAATCATAAAACTATGTTTAACATATCTTGCACTGAACAGCCATTATTGCTAGTTGAGAAAGTTTTTTTTCCTGTTGATCTGATCTCGGTGTTAAACTTTGAATTAGATTAAATGCAACAACACAAATGATCTCAACAATGCAACATTATCAGTGAATACATCCATTTTGTTTTTTCCTTTACATTTTTGTACCACATGATTAAGATGGGCCAGATATGTTTCACATGTCACATGATTTACACTGGAAGAAAATAAACCTTCCCTTTAAAAATAAGTGATACAATTTTACCCCAACACATATACAACACATACATGAACAATTAGTGGCACTTTGACCCTTTATAAAGGACAGATTATGAGCAGAGTGATTATGTTGGAAGGCAGGTAAGGTTTCAAGATTTTCTTCTGCCCTCACTGTGATGCATTTTTGTAAACCAGAACCAATATTATCATAACAATATAGAATGTATTTATATTTGTTTTCCAATGTGCTAACACAGTATATGGCCAAACATCTAATATTGAACTCAAGCACATGAATGTTTTTCTTTAGCTGACGGACAGTGGGGCAATAATTGGCCACATGTTCCCCTTTATGTCCAGGAAACAGTGAACAACTGGTTTGTGGATGTGACACAGGGTTCCAATGAAAGCATTTTTTTTTCTGTGCCACCCCATTGTAATTTTTGATCCTTGACTGGCCACCTCAATGAAAAAGGAAATGCGCGAGTAATTTATATTTGTAGTCAATGCAATAATGTGAATAGATGCAAGATTGAAAGCTTGTGCTAGTGTGAAAGATGCTCGGGGCGGTTGGACGGATTTGTCACTTGCCCGACCCGGCCAATAAAGTGGAACCGCATTGTTGTGAATCACAGGGGAAGAACCCAAATGCAGGCAGCGATATCAGGGGTAACAAAAAGGATTTATTATAATAAAACGAAACAAAAAACCCACGATGGGGTATAACTGAGAAAACAGGATAATCAACAGGATGTAGACTCATGAACTAATACTGGACTAAACAACACTTGACTAGACTACAGAGAAACATCTACAGAGACCACGAGCATGAAGTACACAGGAAAGTACCATGAATACATATGAGTAAGTACAATAAAAGAGCACAGGACAATGAACACGAGAGCTTTTTAAAGGGAGACTAACAAAGGTAGATAACAATGGGCAGGTGTGGATAATGTGACACAGGTGGAAAGCAATACGAGGAACGAGGGGGGGGGCAAAGACGATACCGGAGAGAACACATATTACGTCATGATCGACGATAATATGTTTCTCTCCACACAAAACCAAAGACCACAAGATCAAGAAAGACATGGAAAGGCAGAATCATGACACGGATCTTAGGCCTCTCTCTTCCTTTCTTTCTGTGTCTTCTTGTGCTTGAAGGGACAAACACTTACAGAAGTATGTATAAATATCCAAATAGTTGAGTATTCTCGAAAATGTATTTTATTGTATTTTAATAATACAGTGAAGAATATGCAATGTTATTTTGCATTTGATTATTTTTGTTTTTTGTAATAACCTAAAAACCTAAAGCAATGTTTAATTTGTATGTTTGTGCTACGCTATTCCTTCATTGTTCATTTGTTTTTATTAACTGACTGCATTCGGCGTAAGAACTTATCAAATCGGCCTTGAACAGAGACTAGAGATCTTAGATGTAACATACAAATGTTACATATATAAATCGAAGCTTTTACAGGAACCCTCGCTGCCTAACCCCCAAACCAGTAGTTCACTTTTCTCTAGACATATATTGCATCCCTGTCTGATAGCTAAAGAATAACATCTATTGGCTTTGTTTCAATCTTTGGTGTCTGGCCATATGCTGTGTGGAGGATATCCTCAATTATCACAAGCCAGGAACCACATGGGAAAGTAAATAGTCAGATTAACACATTTACAGATTAATTCATATACTGTAATGAGAACTCATTTTTGAGTTCTGATTCTGCAGTCTTCTGTAATTTCTTTGTAAATGGACCTTTTATTTTATTTGAACAATATAGCATAGGGTCACATAAAAAAGCCTTGGAAACCTGCCAGCCCGTAAATAAATCTTGAAACCTCTTAAGTTTTAAATCTGGCTCTCTAACCATTAGGCCACAACTATCTTTGACCCAATGCATCAAATATTGCCTAGTAAGTGGACAAGAGTAGTGATATGCAATTGCTCGGGAGTTAAATTCTTCACTATAAACATCCTATAACTGTTGGAAATTGTACGGAGTGTATATTTATCCATGATATTAGGAGATGTTTTAATAAACCTAATTCAAAGTATATACAGTATTTAATAGAAATGCATAAAGTTTAACAATAACAGCTTACATTATTTTATTTAATGATTTAATTTTTAATAAAGTTAATAAAATTAATTGTGAATGCTGAATTGCGATGGGTGAGATTGGAAATGTAATTGTAATATCTCTGTAAAATTATGATATATTATACGTAATCTGTGCTTCCACGCCCACTTGATGCTCATCAAAAGCACACGCATTCGCACACAACCCCTACAGCTAAGTAACATTTCCCCTTAAAATGAACTAACCCTGGAACATAACCTGCTCCGGAGCAGGTTATCTTCAGAGAGTAATTTGCTATAGTAACTTGCATACCCTGAAAGTTATCTCTGTTTTTGGAACTGAAAGTTGGGTTGATCAGATAACTAACCCTTAACAAATCACAATTTTAACCCGAGCGTTTATTATCTAAGAGCGATTCGTATTCACGTGAACATAATGTAAGTGTCAGAACTGAAAACGCCCTTGTTACTGAGATTACATATGTTATTGACACCAGGCCTAACGAACGGCAGGTTCTGGAATGCACCCATCTATAGTAGTAACGTCATAAGTAGACCTCATATAACTGTATAAAACAATAAACAAGCCCAGTTAATCAGACCTTTGTAATTCCAGGGTACATATATAGCTTTCTTGGATTCTCCCTGGTCGTAAAAACACACACGACGACACTTTGATTAGAAGACAAAACCTCAAAGTCTCTAACACTTTTCACCATTTGTCAGATAAAAGTCAAAACCAAATTGCTCTTAGAAGAAACGTCACACACAAACATTTTATTTATCCTTCTCTAATTTACAAATCATCCGCAGCACATCATGTTGCCAGGTAAAAAGACAGCCAGGTTCAAATCTACGTCTTGGGATGGTGGGGTGTGTGGGTAGGAAGGGGGGCAGTGGATCCCCCAATTTAGCTGGAACTTCATTTTCATTTTATCATGGTTCTCAAATCAAATCCTTATATCTTCTGCAAAGAAGGGGGATGTGAAACAAGGATGTCTGGAAATTATAAACATGTTCCTGAACAACAAAAAAACGGGAATTAATGTACACAGGATGAACGATCAAAGGGGTCATAAAGGTTCACCTTGCAGGGTGTAATAAATGATGCACAATAAATAACGTTTGACATTCCATGCATCATGTACTCTGTCCCCTTTGCTCTGATGATGACAAGCACTGAAATAAATAGCACACTACTCTCTCTAGTGTACAAATATAAAACAGATATAGGCCCATACAAAACATTATTCAGACTCTTGGAACAGGATGGAAAATGTTGCGTCCATCACGAGACCGAATGTTTGTAACTTTTAATCTTAAATTTGTAGCTTTTGCCTTTCCCAAAGATTGCTATTACAGTTCAATCCACCCAATTTGTTTTCATTTTTAATCTAAAAGTTGCGACCGGTTGTGAAGCACGTGTGTCAAAAACACCAGAAAAATCTTTTGGCTTTAGATAACCTCGGCAGGTGACGTGGCTTATTACACCTTCACCTGCAGGTTATAAATACACGGTAAAGGCGGATGCGTCATGTGTGTGCGAGCGTGTGTATTACTTGCGTAGCCTAATATTGAAGTAGTTCGGAGTTTGAATAGGAGAGTAACCAAATTATGTAGCGTTTTTTAAGTTTCTAAGCACTGTAATTTAAGTCATGTATGATTCAGAGAGGAGATGTGTTCCTCCTTGTGAGAGGTTCCTCTCCGATCTGGATCGACATGAATTCTCCTTTGAGTGTTTGGGGGCTGAACATGCTTCCCTGGGGCTAGAGGTAGAGTGTGAACTCTGTGATCGGCTCGGCATCCGGGTTCTCCGTTCTCGGCTTTCTTTCTTTAAAAAAGACCGAGCCGCCTTTCCCTCGTACTGGGGATCGCGGTTTGATTAAGCGAATGTACGGGAGACGGATGCCGTTTCACCTGTGCGCTTTCTGAGCCGCGAGGTACTCGTCGCTATTCATATTGTTTTGTTATTATGGTATTGTCTGTCACCCTTACTTAGCCTTGTTCCTTCCTTGTTCCACCTTCTTTTGAAGAAGTGTTTGGCTTTTGTTTATGTTCTATTCCTCAGTTTGGTCCCCCTCGTGGGAAGTGTTTATTTTTGTGTAAGTCAGTTATATTTCATAGTAATTTTTTTTTTTGTTAACCCTCTTACCTGCCTGCGCATGGGTTCTGCCGATCCGTTTCGTGACAGAATGTATTTTTGTCTCAAGTCTTTGAAATGTGTCTTTTCGAACCTTTTGCCTTGTGGATTATTTTGTTGGATGTTTGGAATAAATTTTTTGAACATCCTGATTGGATTATTTGTGTTTAAACTTTTTGGATAAACCTGGATACCTTGTTTCTGGTAAATCTTGTTTGGATAACTTGTTTTACACTTAATTTTGTCATAGAACTTTATTTAATTAAAAAAAATACTTTATTCATTCCAAGTCCCCTTGAGCTCTTATGGGTTCATCATGTCCCTGTGGCTCTGTGGTAGAGAGAAAGTCTCTCACACCTGAGAGCGAGTTCAAGCCTCGGCCCTGATACTTCTACTGTCAGATGTCATATAGATGCAAATACATAATTTTAATGATGAATGTTATTAAAAATTATGAAACAGAAAAGACATTTCACTTTTATCTCTGGATTTTATGGGATGCACATAAAAGCTTGGTTTTAAATTATACAATGAATACATTATAACAGGTTTTTGAACTCATAACTGTATATTTTTACAATGACATTGAAGAACTTTTAAGCTAAAATAAACATGTTATCAAAATACATTTGACTTGTTATGAGTTATTTACCGGATTGTATAAATATTGTTTTTTAAACTAAGCTTCAAAGTTTGTATTACAGAGTTGTAAGCACAACAGTCATTTTTTTAAATTGTGTGTTTAAATGTTAGATTGTGTGCTTGTTACACACAATAGACTCTGTATCTCTTTTAACATAATTACACATGCATTTACAATGATATGCATTTAAAACCTTTCTGCCATAACATTTTTAACTTTTTTTGTGTTTGCTTAATGTAGGATATGGACTTAAGTTTTAAAAATAAATACTGTCTGAGGTTTGTTCATTTATTGTACAGGCTCATCTTTGTGTGTGTATACGTGTTAGGTAATAAAAAGTGTAAAAAGTGAATAAAATTAAATATTCATCACTTTATTTTCTTGTGAGTTTTGTTTTGCATAAAATGTAACGCTAAACTAAGCTGCTGGAATTTAACTTTAGTGGCGCCCTCTTATGGACTACTTGCGCTAACACTTCTGTGTTTACAGTAGGCCTACTGCATGTCCCTTCATTTTATATTTGTTGAAGTGACAAAACAATTAGTTTAACAAGTGATAACAATAATTATTAATCCCAACCACACATAAAATATAAGCAGTGATGCTGCTTAATGTCTTTATAACATCGCTATGCAGCAAATAATTTAAACTGTTTCATAAGAGAGGGCAAGTTGACTTACCTAAGCAGAGAGGAAGTCAAATACACATCTTTACTATCTTTTTTAGGGTGTTTACTGAGATGCTAAAATTAAATGTGTATTTAAAAATCAATATTTAGTTGTTTTGAATTAAATTAGAATCTCTCCTCGACTCATGGTTAGGCCTTTGTGCAGCAGAGGGCAGGAGTGAGTACGGTGCTACAAATAAAAATGTACTTGTAATAAAATGTATATAATAAATAGCCATTAAATGTAAATGATTATCTTTAATTCCCAATTAGTTGTAATTATTATTATATTTGTATATATTATACTACATTATATTATTATAATTGTATATCCAGTTTACATTAATGCATTTATTTATGAATGACATACAGTATTATACACACTGCTTTAAAGAATATTGTATTTCAGATTTTCATGTCGTCATTCTATATTATATTTTTGGTTCAACAAAGAATCATCAGTCAAAGGTTCTTTAAAGAACCATCTCTTTCTCACTTTTTTATAATCTGAAGAACCTTTTTAGCCACAAATAATCTTATGTAAAACAAAAGGGTTCTTCTGATGGTAAATGTTCTTCATGGAACCAAAAGATTATTCTATGGCATCGAATTTGACTTTTAACTACACAGTTCATAGTGTCACCGGGTAATTATTGAAATAAAAACAAAAAAGTAAATCAAAAAATGCCCTTAGTTCTGCTATGGCACACTAAGTTTTCAGTGTGGTTTTTGTGTGGAGGCTTTTGTCTAAAGCTTGGTAGTGTTTCCACTCAGCGGAAGAGATGTTTTCTGGGTCACAGTATAGAAAGAAATGTTCTTTCTTAATAATAAGATATAGTTCTGCAACTTTTGGATGTTTCTGACATTAAAAAGTCTTTTGATTTTGTTTGGGTTCCAATGATATCTGCTTATTAATATGCTTCTAGTCTTTCTCTAACATATCTCAACATGACTAATGAAGCCACTGATAAACATACCAGTTATTTTAAAATGATGTGATCTTGATGTGATCGTGATGCAGATGAACTCATACAAGTGGAAGTTCCTGAGGTTGATGTCATGCTCGTGATTAGAAAAATAATAATGAAGAAACACTTTCACAAGAAATACACGATGCAAGGTTTTGGTGAATTCTTGCCATCACATCTTGTTGAATGTTTTGTTGTTGTTGTGCACATTTTATTTATTGCAACTTGAAACATATAATTCAGCAAACTGCAACATGGACATGTGTGATATGCAGAATTGGATTTTTAAAAAATAAGTTCAGTAAGACTAAAGCTAAAGAAACTTCAAAGCAACCTCGAAGTATCACCCTGGCTTGAATGGTCTGTGGGTGTGAACAAACTTTCTAACTCAGTAGCTTTAGTCCTTTAAAAAATGGCATGCAATATATATAAACATGCAATAAATATTTGTTTATTAATATTTCAGATATTAGCCCATGACCATGTGCTCTCCTAGTCTTAATATACAAAATATAAAGTGTGGATGATTCAGTGTATATATATTTTTTTCAGTACTGAAAAATCATGCATGATTGAAAGCAAGCCTAATGTTTAATTCTTCAACAAGTTCCAGTCATTTTCTGAAAACCTACTCTACGTGAGGTGTGTCCATGAAGATTTTTTGCTTTTCTTCACAGCATTCAGGTTTTAAAGTTTGCCTAGTAGAAAAGAAGAGACTCTGATTCGTGACTCTTTGGTATGGTTAAATCTAGATACAAGGGCACATGTGCACAAACACACAGAACATCACTGCAAAGAGCAAACTGCAAAGCCACCCTGTTTCCATCTGAGGTTTAGTCAAATGTTTACATGTATGAGAAACACACTGCACTCGGTTCAAGGTTAAACCTCAAGTCTAGTCAAAGTTGAGACTATTTATGTCAACGGTTACCGAGTGACCAAACCCGTGGAATTATTTTCTGTTTTTTAAGTTAAACCACAGTGGATACAATGGCATACACGTTTGCATGCAATTCTTTCTTTCCCTTTTCCTACTATCTTGTTTCAGATATCAATATATCCAATATCAATATGAAACTTTTTTCCCTGGTACATTTCCTATAAGCTAGCCTCCATAATATGCTTATATTAAACAGAAACTCAGTATGTTCTGAAACCAAATCATTGGCTGTAAAGTCAGATAATACCTGTTTTTATGGGACCGGTTTGGACCTGCTCGGTTTCGGCGAGTGGGGCTTCCTGGGTCGCAGCTGGTGGGCTCTCCCCGTTCTTCGTGGACGTTTGCTCGGTGGCTTTTGGTCGAATTCAGAGGAAATCTGGCTCTCCCGGCTGAGCATAGTTTCTCCCGAGTTTTTTTTTCTCCATTTATTCCTCATTGGAGTTTGGGTTACTCTCCACAGCAGGGTAATGTTGGCTTGCTCACCGGGTGACTGAATTTATTTATTTATTAGATATTATTTATTAGAATGACCTTGCTTGGTCAATAAATACCATACACTGTGCTGTGTTTTATCTTTCTGTATTTTTCTGTTTTTCTTGTCTGCTTTGGAACAATGCACATTGTGAAAGTGCCATATAAACCATTTTGAATTAATAAATATTATTTATGGAATCTGGGCAGCAGCTTACAGTGTACAGTCTCTTAAAATGTTATACTAATCTGTACAGCTGAGTCAAAAATAAAACATTTAACTGAAGATTTAGTTTAAAAAGACAGTGAAAGAAATTCTACAGTAGCTGATTTGAAGTGTTTATCTCTACAGTTTATTCACATAAACCACTCAATGAACATGTACAGTAATAAATAGAATTAGATTTCACCATGTTAGATGTTAAAATAGCGTAACATTTTATAAGTTTGTTTAACTAAAGCAAAGTTCCTCAAATCTTACCCTGAAGGTCCGGAGCACTGCAGACTTTAGCTCCAACCCTGAGCTAAACTCTGCAGTGCTCCGGACATCCAGGGTAAGATTTGAGGAGCCCTGGTCTATAGTTTTGTATTCACAAAAAGTAAATTTAGCTCTAAGAGTTGTGAAATTAGCTGTAATACAGAAAAATATAAGCATTTGCCTCACTTTGTAAACTCCCAAATACACATTATAATGCATTATTATGTAAGTTGAAGAAAAAGTCCTAATGTGTTTTACTGATTGCGTTTTCGTCAAAGCTTGTTTCGTGAGAACATTTCGGTCACATCAAAGAGAGGAAGTTACACTCACATTAATTTTTTTCCTCACAGTTTTCAATGTCCGTCATAACACCACATACATTTTCTTCTGATAAATGAGAAGATGAACCATTTTTATCACCAATGCGCTGGTCATGCTAGGCGGTAAAACAAATGAAAATTATAACAAGAAAAAATACATTCAGATCAGCAGCCAAACAGCAATTCAGCACTACACACTTTAAGTTTGTTAAAACACTTTATTTGACCAAACCACGATAAGTAATGGTTCCATCTCAGTTGCTACATTTCCCTCGGTTATTGACTAAAGCAGACATTTGACAAACAGTCATTTCACTTAGCTTTGTGTCAAACGATACATAGCTTGAAAAAGAATACACTATATTTAGAACTGGTTTCAAGCAGTCACATCTAATTACATGTTTATTGTACAATATTTTCTGGAGGAAGTGAAATAATCAGGCCTTTCAAAGTGGTTCTTAACATTTACATGTATGATCTGTTAATTGAAATGTGTAATTTAAAGTACTTCAGAACACTTAACAACTGGGATCTTGTTTTGCGCTCATTAAGTCAGATTTAAGGGTAAAATTTATGATAGATGCAGACTATTTTAAATACTGGCTGGTTGTTCCATGAAGTTCTTAGTTTGTAAGAATGTCTTAAAACAATGAAAAACAAACAGTTGTATGCTGTGAGATATGTTTGGTTACTCATACTGTTGTGTTCGCAGTTTTGGCAGATTTAGAGCAGCATAGGTGCTGTCCGCTTTGCTGGGTCGAGACTTTTTACGCAATTTTGAAAAGTCCACTTCTGCATACTGAAATAGCAAATGGAGATGCATGTTGAAGAATTGTCAGTTCAGCTGTTTTATAATTTAAACACTACTGAAAGACTCAGCATTAATCTGCAATAATCAAACACTTCAGTAATATATTCTGCTTGATGTTTACCTGAAGTTGGTTTGGGTCTTCATGCACCTGAGTCTGCTGAAGGTCGGTGTTACGTTGTGAAAATTCTCCAAATCTTTTATTTCCAACCACAAAAACTTTTAATAGCCCTAAATATGATACAATAAAAAAACATTCAACAGGACTAAAGACTATGGATGTTTGTTTTCTAAATAAGCAATTAGAAGATAACACATATATGTATCATCACGCCATCAACATAGAGTACTGACTTATTAATACCTACAGCATAATGTAAATATCTCTTTGATTAGAAAACGGATTGAAGAAATATAACTCACCTATTATCACAATGAACAAAACACCAATCAGCAGACCGAATATAAGTGTAAGAGTCTGCCACAGCGTCTGATTCTGTTGAATATATTTCACTTCTGTATGATTCTGATGTATAGAACTGATCTCTACATTTGGACTTCCTGTTGACTCTGCAAATAATGAGTCACTTTACAGTCTTTTAATGTAGCTATAATCAAATTCACAGTTAGTGTACTGCATTACAGCACATTAAAGATGTGTTTGTGTCTAATAGACTAATTATGAATAAAATGTATTACAAAAGGAGCACTTACGATTTATCTGCAGTCTGATGCCACTGCTGAATTTTGGAGGTGTATCTGTCTTCATACAGTAATAAACTCCTAATTCAGTTACAGTGATGTTATTTATAAACAGATGAGTTTTATTTTGTACTGAATATTTCTGTCTGAATGTTGTGTTGAAGAATACAGATGTTGTTGATAAAGTGCGTAATATCATCACAGGAGGATCTGGTACTTTCAGTAATAACCAATAAATGTCTCCATCCAGATCACAGTTTATAGTCACATTTTGTCCCAAATCAGTTAGTTGATCTAAAGTCTCTGCAGCTTGACACCATATGAAGAGATCTATGAAACAAAACACAGCCATAACGATTAAGATTTTACCTTCAAATGCACTGTGAATATATGAACAAAATATACCAACATAATTCATTTTCATGTAAATACACTCACAAATCTGAAGCTGCAAGATTTTCATGTTGTAATTTTTCTAAAACACAAATGAGCTCTACTGCTGCCGTTTTATAAGCAGAGGAAAAGTCTTAACCACACCAAGCAGAGGAAGTAAATGAAGTTCTCTCTTACCGCACTGTATGCACAATTTTAAACTCTAAATAACCCATGAATATACTCACTTTAAAAATTATTTTATGATAATTTTTAGTGCATTTAATAAATAAATTAATTTGGTGTATAAAATGTGTGCCTTCTGAGTTAGAAGGTTATCATATTTGTTAGAAATTATCTGTTTTACAAAATCCAATGCATTTACCATAAACAATGGCTAATTTGCTTGAGGACACCATTTAACAAAAAATTGAAGGATGTGATTGAGTTAAATTTATTGTAGTATTTGTAGTAAGGCCATGGAGAATATGTGCAATGACTAAAATGACTAGTCATTGCCTGAGATTAATACAGCAGACACTGAGCTATGGACAGAGGTGTCAAAAGTAGAAGTATAAATACGAGGATTTAAAAAGACTTCGGTAGAAATTGAAGTATCAACTCAAGCTTTTTACTCAAGTAAAAGGGTAAAAGTACTAGTTTCAAAACTACTTAATGTATAAAAGTAATTTAGGGAATTATTATTATTATTTAGGGAATTAATTCTGTTTCAGGTGTTTATACAGAAACATCACATCCCTGTTCATGGAGCTGAAGATATGATAACTGAGTTGAATCATAGCCTACTGCTAGCAAGCAAACCATGGCATGTACCTAGCCATAGCAAACATTGCAAATTTACCATTATTAGTAAATTACTAGGTCACTACAATATTATCAATAAACGATTTATAATGACAAAAACTATACCTTGCACAATTAACTTTAAGCTCATATAACAATTCGCTAATGTCGAATTTCAAATTTGACAATAATCGAGTGATAATAAAAAATGTCAAACATAAAGATATGTCGCAAAAGTATGTTCTGAATGAAGATATCGCTCTGGATTTATATCAAGCGTGTGCATTGACGTAGAGAGCGTAGAGAGGATCCTTTTGGACGGCTGCATGATGACTCTGCGCACAACCCCAAACCCTCAACCCCCCAATCCCGTCACGAATGAAAATTAATTGAATTTATGCAATTTATGCAGGGGATCCCAGCGAGGTAAAAAAATACGGAAATCCGTATTTATACTGAAAAATCACATCCCTGTTCATGGAGAGGAAGATATGATTAATGAGTTTGCAACGTTGAATCAAAGCCTACTTCAATATTGAAAATGAATGCATTTTAGTACAATGCAAATACATTAAAGAACCATATGTGTGTACTACTGAGTATTAAATGTGTTTCATCAGGCATGTGATCAGCCCAGGACAAAAAAGAAGGAAGACTGCATGCACTTTTTTTAAAAGGCTGGCAGGGAAAGAGTTAATGTTACTAATTAAATGTTACATGATTAAAAAAGTCTTAGTTACGGATGTAACCTCAGTTCCCTGATGGAGGGAACGAGACATTGTGTCGAACTGACAGGTGGGGTTTGCCCTTGAGAACCTATCACTTCGACTGGATTTGAAACAGTTTTTTTATTTAGGTGTTTTATGAAGGTCTGGTTTAGACTTCTCTTTTAGAGCGAACTTTAAATGAATAAGCTGAAAGTCACAGAACTCTAAGTTTCACACAAAAAGATTCAAAGAGATCCGGTCTTTATATTTTCTTCCAAATATTGGTCCAGAAAATATGTTTTTTGAAAATAAATAAAAATTTAATATATTAATCTCCCTTGGATATATATACTGTATATATAAATATAAGATTTGATCTTTCATCAGGCCATTTATTTTATATTTTGATATCCACAGTTTCCCTTTCTGTCGGACAGTATGGGGTTTGATCTTGAGAACCTATTATAACACAGTTTAAAGTAGGGAAGAAGGAGACGAGAACCGGCGATCATTCAAACAAACTTTAATCAAAACAAACAAACAATAACACAGAAGACTTAAGGCTGGTAAGTCAGCTTACTCGCTCGTCTCCCCAGGGCCCCGCCCCTGGCAAGACAGCCGTGCTACCAGCCAAATAACCTCCCCCCATGGGGATGATGTTGCAGATCTCCCCGCTAGTTCCTCTGTCACGGTATCTGGGGGCCTGGTTACAACTCCCCAACCCATCGCAGTGGCTAGTGAGGATGATCCCTCTTTCGGCTACGCGCTCCAGTTCGCCAGGCGGCCGCCCAAGTTTCGGGGCATTCTGTTCACCTCAGGGCGAGGCCAGAATGCTCCCATACCTGTGGCGGAGATCGAGCCTGTCCCTCTGGCCAAGAAGACTTCGGGGTTTTTACACGCCCCATCCTGGATCTGCGCACTCTGAACAAGACCTTTCACAGGCTCCCGTTTAGAATGTTGACGCAGAAGCGCATTCTGACGTCTATCTGACATCAGGATTGGTTCTTGGCAATCACCCTGAAGGATGCATACTTTCAAGTCTCGATTCTCAGACGCCACAGACCGTTTCTTCGGTTTGCCTTCAAGGGTCGAGCATACCAGTACAAGGTCCTCCCCTTCGGTCTGGCCCTGTCTCCCTGTGCCTTTACCAAGGTCATGGAGGCTGCTCTTGTTCCCCTCAGGGAGCAGGGCGTGGCACTACCGTTACACCCTATCCCTCTCGACAGACATTTCCTTCCTTCGCGCTGGAGTCCCAATGGGACAGGTCTCGAGGCGCCTCGTGGTGATGACAGACGAGGCGGCTGGGGTGCTGAGTGTATGGTGGTTTTTCAATTATAGTATTAAGTTTTCGTACATAAAATGATACATTTAGTTAGTTATAGGGTTCATGTATTCTTATGAAATAATATTGGGCCTCATGTAAAGTTTGGGCTCTTGAACACCTGCATGAACAACAAACAGCTTATCTTAACTGCACGTACACCACACATAAGTTTTAATAAGGAAGCTTGGTTTGTTGCATAGAGTCAAGGACGCTGGTATCTCTAAACAGTGCGCTCATTTTAACAAAGCTAATGTTATGAGTCTGAAAACTTGAACATCTGTGCACACACCAAATATCTTTTAACACTAAGACATACACCCCACACACTTTGTAGAAAAGTTTAATTAAATCGCCTACAAACAAGGACACTGGTTAGCTCTTTATCGCTAAACCATGAGCTCATTTTTAATAAAAACAAGTTTAAATCATGTATCATCCAAAACCCCTGAAAAAGGAGTGGCACACATGATTGGTTTAAACTGTGATAATAACTTGAAAACAATGTACAAAAGATGGAGTCAGATATGTATTCGTTGGATCCCTTCAGATGAACTCTGAATATCCCACTTTGCTTGCCCAGGCAAATAAAGTTTAAACTCTTGGCAACTGGAACCATAGTCTCTGAGATTGCTTTCTGCGATGGGAACCAATCAACTCTGACTACTATAGAAAAGGCAAATGAAATTTGGCGAATGAAATTTGCATGCCGGTCTCCGCCCCCGGATGTCCGGTATAATAGGAAGCCGGCGTGCAGCATTCATTTACCTTTTGTTCTTCAGAACCTTTGCTTATGACTACGAACAAAACTAATTCAACAAATTCTTCTTCTACATTGCTGGATCTACGACGTAGGGCAGCGGATCGTCCCTACCTGGTGCGACCTTCCCCGGGCATCTCGGCGATTCCGGAGGTGTTTTTTCTAAAAGGTCCTTTTCAGGACTGAGCATTCTCCAGCGCGGTATGTCCCGCTGTTCTCGTGGGTGAAGTACTCTCATGGAGGAAGGGGATGGACACAATAGCTGCGTCGAGTGTCTGGGCGTCCAGCACACTGACGCAGCTTTCGTTGACACATCTTGCACGCACTGCGGGAACCAGACACCATTTTGTTGCTACCCGGGCCGTGACGTCGGTGGCTAAGGCCCCGAAGCCAGCCAGAGTTAGCAGCGTTAGTGATGTGGGGACATGTGCGAACGTAACCCCGCCAGCCAAGTGCTCACGGGCCGATCGCACCCCGATTCGCTCTTCTGAACGTTTCCCAACCGGTGGTGGCATACCGTCCGGATTCTCAGGCACACTGAGAATCTCAGGAAACGATGCGTGACGTACATGAGATGTCGCTCGCAGCATCAGAGGGAGACTGGCATCCGACTGTGACGAATCCGAGCTCCCCCCCAAGGGGGGTCGAGCACAGGAGGAAGCAGAAGTGATGTCAGCCATGCTAACCCGTGGTGCCCTTTTTTTCCCGGAGGTGCATGAGGAGCTGTGTAAGACTTGGAGCGCTCCACTCACAACCCGCTCCAGTCAAACCAGCTCCGGCTCCCTCACTTCGCTCGGTGATGGGGCAGTCAAAGGCGAGATCCCCCAGGTGGAACGTGCGGCTGCGGTGCATCTGTGCCCGCTGTGGGAAATCGGCCACGCCTACCGTCCAAGGCGTGTGGGACTTCGGCATTACTGGTGTCGAAGGCTTGCACTGCCGCGGGCCAGGCTGCCTCCTCTCCCTACGCCATGGCCATCCTGCAGCTCCGCCAGGCCAAGGCGTTGAGATAGCTCCACGAGGTTAAGGACAACCCGGGTATAATGCAGGATCTCTGTGCCGCCACTGACAGCGCTCTACGGGCGACCAAGGGGGCGGCACGGGCCCTGGGTTGGACGATGTCCAAAATTAAAACTGTTATTTACACCAGGCCCAGCAAACGGCAGGTCCTGGAATTCACCTATAGATAGGTTGAACACCACCGCCACAGGAGAATATCAACTACTTCTCTAGCCCCGCTTACTGGTTCGCGCATGACGTTCAGAATTAACACAAGTTGCGTAGAACCAGATAGAGCGAGCAAGCATTAAACATTCCTTTAAAGATCACAAAATATTGTGCAGTCAGTGCCTGGTTGTGGAAGAACACAGTCGCTGCATAACCTTCCTTCGAATTTCCGACCTTAGTCATGCGTGGTTGAAGTTTATATTTAAAGACTTTCCAGCTCATGTGGGTAAAAAAATCCATTTAACAGTAGATTCCTTTGTGAAGAAGACAAATGTCGACACTAGATTTGCAAAGAGCCTAAAATTAAAAAGCAGTGATGTTCCATCAATATTTGATCTGATAGGAATGAGGCAGCAATCTTATGAGAGTACACAATTTTTGTACTATGCGTCACTATTGCTTTGATAGAGATCACTTGATATGCCCAGGGCCCAATTCGCACGGGATTAATGTTACCTGGGGATCTCTAGTCATTTGTAATAATTGCAGAGGTTGTCTGTGATATTAAGCCTGTGCGAATTGGCCATGTCTTTAATTTGTAAAGTACAATTCACATATTTTGACAAATAAAGAGGTCCTGTTATAATATTAGTCCCAAGCAAATCGGCATCTCTGTGATTTGGCAGGCTCATATATAATTTTTCAAGGTTTTATCCACCGTTTGCAAATAATGGAGGCTGTTTTGATATTATTTCGGGTGCTGGGTAATATTCTTTGAACCAATGGCAGCGAAGCAGTTTTGCGGGCTCTATCGCCATAGGTCCGTGCAATTTCGCAGCCATTGGTTCAAAGTTGTACTTTGCACGAACCAATGGCAGTGCAGTATTCACTGTGTTATTAAAAAAATTCAGTCATCTAAAAAAAAAAAGAGTTTTCCCAATACCGACCTGCTTCGCAGTACTTGTTCCAGTATCTCAGGTAACCGAGGTTACGTAAGTAACCGAGTACGTTTTCTAATATCTTCAATTGTTGTTTATACGGAGTTGCAGCGGACACATTTGTAAACGACTTTATTTGGACAATTGTACGAGTTGTCTCTTTAATACAGCGTGGGTTATATCCATGTTGCTGTTGATTGGGCTGACATTCTTGACACACCGACCTAACAAGAGAAAAAGTATCTCAAACCCTGTTGCACACTGTTGCAAACCGTTTCCAGGAAACATGGTGTTCAACCCAGAAACCGTAGCAAAACATTGTGCACCGGTTTGAGCTGGAACAAGCCCCCGGTTTGGGGAAAAAAAATCAAGCGTTGTAGGCATAGGGCCAGTGGTGTAGTCTACGTGATACGCAGGTATACGCCGTATACCCACTAGGAAAGTCAAAGGATTTCCGTATACCCACTTAAAAAACGTGAGGATACGTAACAACATCGTTTTGTGACAGAACTTTCATTCATAAATTCACCCCGTCTGTGTTGCGATTGCGAGTCACTATCGTTTTTGGACCATTGGGGCTTCCGTGGCCTGTGACCTGGATCTGACGTCACCTACCAAGGAAAAGCAGTTGCTTGGCGGTCTTTTTCGGCGCAAGTTTTAAATTCATCTTGAGTGTCTTTACATCGCAAGACTAATGTCACAGGTGGGGGCAGGCCACCGCTACGCTAGCCTCAGACACCAGTACCACCTCGAGGAGACCCCGGAGTTCCCAATAAGCAGACGGACGACAAGGTTAAAAGTGAACAAATAGGATTTTATTAATTTAATACAGAGCACTCTTAAAAAACAATCCTGCTGTCCGACTTCTTTCTTCCTGTCCGACTTCTGCTGAGGCCGGCCCAACACCACGGTAAGTATACCAGGGGGAACAGAAGGGGGGTTTCCTTTTTACAGGTCGTCAACGGTGGGTCTACGAAACAGACCTTAGTCCACGGATCAGCAACGGTGAGTGTCCAGGACAACTTCCCTTGGCATGTGTAGAAGGACAGATATGCGGAGGGAACTTCTCTTACAGGTCAGCAGCAGTACGTATCTGGTGTGGACTTTCCTTGGCAGGTACGTACCAACCCGTAGGCTAGAGGGGGGGGAGAAACTCTCCTAAAGGGGCCTTCCTGTGAGAGCAACAATAGGTACGCGAGTGAACTTCCCGCTTCCAGCAAGCATTAATGGATCCCAAAAGGCTTTCCTGTGTACACAAACAGTAATGGATATGCTAATGGATATGTGGTCTGGTCCTTCTACCCTTCTCGAACTCACTCTTCTGGGGTCCACTAACTAAACTGTTGCCTCTTCCTCCAACCGGAACGAGAACGGGAATGAGGGCTCCACAATGGCAACAACAACCCACGACGAACTTCCTCTTCCTTCCTTCTACATCCCTTTTATAGCCCCTCGTCCTCTGTCGAGTCCCAATCGGCCATCGCCACGTTTGACCGGCACACCTGACGCTTGTTTTCTCATTGAATTCCCGGCCGAGAGATAGGAACTGGATGGGTGTTTCGCTTAAATCGGTCCGGCGGGAAACCGCCCTCCCAAAAATAGTTCCGCTTGCCCGTTCTCCGGTAGTCACCCCGTGACACTAACGTTATTCTGAATCTTAATTAGAAGATATGAAACGAAAGCAGACTCAAAGTACACTCTTGGAGTGTTTTCGGAAGCCTGCCCCTAAAGCTACTGCAGCTTCGGGTGACTCTTCAGCTGCAGCAGATGACACGATCGTTACAGAAACTCCAGAAAATTAGGCTGATGCTATCGTAAAGTTACCTTGTAAGTAAAGATAGCATACAGTACATGTTATCATTAAACGTAACTGTAATAGCAGGGGATTGTTGGTATATTGAATTTTATCCAGAACTTGCTACCTTCACTACCGTTAGTGTGGTGGATCAATTAATACGGCAGAAGAGGGGAGATTGTGTGTGTGTGTGTGTGTGTGGTAAACAGAATAAAAATTGTATATCTCCTTATTTCAGATGATGAGAGAAATGAGAACCCCTGGCCAGCCTTGTGGACTGAATGTCAGGCTAGGGAATTTAAAAACAGGCATCCTTGGTTAGAGTGGAGGAACAGTAAGTTAGGTAGATATCAGCTGCTAAGCACACACGAAATGTTCGGCCGAAAATGGCATTATTGGTTTCGGGCCGAAATAAAAAAAACAGGCGAAAATATAAACCGAAAATGAATGTCACCCGCCCCTCCCAACCGTGCGCAAGCGCTTAGGTTTGTCATTTGTTTGTCATTTTTTATGTTGCCATTGCAAGTAATTAAATGACTTAGAATACAGTGGTGCTGGGCATTTTAAATGGTTAATGGGGAAAATTTATTCTTAAAATGCATTCTAAAAATAAAAATAATTCGCAATAAATAATTCAAGATAATTTCGAAGTGCCCACGATAATAATATAGTGCATGTTCATTATCGTGATGTATTGTATTACAGATACTGGCACATGTCTAATTTAAAACATTTACACCAATAAATTACTATGGTGAAGGTTATATTAGTTATCAATAGTTATAGTAATTAGCTATTGTAAGGAGTGGAAAATTGTTCTCCTTTCACCTGCTTTTCATGCATTTGTTAGCCATGGTTTGAAGATTGTAAACAGTTAATTAAATACTTTTGAGTATATTTTGGCCCTGTTCAGCATGTTATTGTTAATATAGATACAAAACTTTTATGATGATGCTAATTAGTCATGGTTTTGTTTACTTGCAGGTTGTGCTGTTTGCAGCGCAACAAAATCAACAGGCATCCTCACAAAAAAAAGAGTGTCCATATCTGAGGAGTGGGTGCATTTTAAGATCCAGTCCTTAAATGCAAACAGAACAACATCTCTGGCCTCTTTGAGGAACAAGATACGACGTCATGAGACATCCAGGGCACACGAAATAGCCCAGGAACTCCCTGAAAAGGGTGGACAGGATTTACTTGGAAATTTGGTGAGAACTGTGTCAGAGACTGTGTTGGCTGACACAGATGCTGTATTCAGAACAGCATACTATCTTGCGAAGATGAACCGACCTTTCACTGACCATGACAGTCTCATTGAGCTTCAGGAAATAAATGGTGTCAACATGGGCACTAGTCTGCACTCAAGGTACAGTTCCACAAAAATTGTGGAACACATAGCAACAGAGATGCAGAATAAAATAGTTCACAGTATTGTGTATTGTTCAAGCAAGTTGTCTGTTCTCATTGACGAGGCTACATCTCTCAGCCACAAATCTGCCATGATTGTCAACGTGAAAGCCTCAGTAGATGGAGCTACTCCAGAATTTGTGTTCCTGGAACTGGTGGAGCTGGAGAGCCAAAGGGCAGAGGATATAGAAGAAGCTCTTCTTAACTGTTTGGACACTGCAGGCTTCAGAGAAGCGTGCCTTCAAAAGAACTGGGTCTCATTTGTTTCTGATGGAGCCAGTGTCATGTTAGGCAAGAACTCTGGTGTGGCAACCGCATGCGAGGCACAAGTGAAACGACCGTGTACACTAAAACCCCTTTCATCTTTGTGAAGAGCAAGCAGTGAATGGCATGAGAGATTTCCTTGAGCACCCAGACAGTCAGCCTGAAAGCCTAAAACCACTCATACGATACATGCAGACCTTCCCTTGCAGCACTGCCGAGTGTGAAAGGGGTTTTAGTGTCATGAACAATGTATGCACAGACAAAAGATCTACACTGTTGTTGGCAAATGTTAGTAATTTGATGATGATCAGCATCAATGGGCCCCCTGTAAGACTTTTTGAGCCAAGGAAGTATGTTCACTCCTCAGATGCCCGAGTACAAATGTATTTGGAAAGCTTTGTAAACTACCAGTTCATCCAGTTCATAATATTCTGCAATGAAAGAGGGTTGGTGATAGAACTGAACAAATGTTTATTGTTCACTCTTAAATGTTCATTGAAAATTGACAGCTGATAAAACCTGTGCTCCAGGTACCATATTCATATAACATTTAAGTCTAAATGTAGCTCTTAAAGGTATAGTTCACCCAAAAATGAAAATTTTATAATTATAAGACTATGAAAGTCAATGGGTGCTGCCAACTGTCTGATTACAGTGTTTCCCTTACCATTATATAAGGGGGGCGCCCCGCCCTCCTAACGGCTCGCCCCGCCACCCTTGAACGTCAAGTAAATTTGATTTGATTTTCTTTATAGCGCCAGATTACAATTTGTTATTTTTTAAAACAAACTAAATAGCCCTTAAGTAATATGTCATTTATCTTATTTCCACGATGGCGTGTCTTTTCTGTCTGTGTTTGAGCGTTTACAATTATCCCAATGAGTGCGCACGCGCGCACACTCACACACAAACGAACACTAGCGGACAGAGAGCGCGCGGCGGGAAATATGTCGCGTCATTCAGATGAAAATATTTGCGGTTTTTAAACGCTCACGTGGAACTGAAGATGGCAAAACTCACTCTAGTGCGAGTAGCAGCAGATGTAGCTCTTCTGCTCCAAGTCTAAG
Organism: Triplophysa tibetana; assembly: GCA_008369825.1. Lineage (NCBI taxonomy): Eukaryota > Metazoa > Chordata > Actinopteri > Cypriniformes > Nemacheilidae > Triplophysa > Triplophysa tibetana. The sequence goes on along the minus strand of CM017906.1, from coordinate 17,000,240 downwards.
TGTTGCGCATCCTGCCCCTGACAAGCATCAAAAGTCCAGTCATCACCGGATGACAGGTAAAATGTATATTAATGCATTACATGCCGCTTACTAGTTACATATGTGTGTTTAAAATGTTTTTAGTCAGGACATTGTAAATCTGCTGATTAAATAAGACAAGAGATATTTAATACGCTATGCAGGCCGCTCTGTGTTGTATGGGAATGTCCTGCTCACGTGATGACGTTCAGAACAGCGCACGTGATGACGTTCAGAACAGCGTCTGTGTCTGACAGGATTATTCTCAAATAAATGCATCATAGAAAAAAAACGTCTCACAAAAAAAGCCCATCTAAAATTTGTTTATCACATAAAGGTATTAACTAACATTAACAAACAATGAATGAGCAATATATTTGTTACTATTTATAAATCTTTTTTTAGTTGTTAGTTAAAAAATAAAACTATTTAAGCTCTGGTCCATTAATATTAACAAATACTTCTATAAATTTAACAAAGGTTATTTGCAAAAGTCAATTTTAAAAACATTTAAATGCATTTATTTTATTTTTCTAAAGAGATATCTTATGTTAACATTTTTAACTTTTACAAAGCATTACCCTCCCAGACAACCAATTTATGTGACATAGATAGATAGATAGATAGATAGATAGATAGATAGATAGATAGATAGATAGATAGATAGATAGATAGATAGATAGCACATAAAGAATGAAAAGGAAATTATTTCTCGTCAATTTTCCCCAACCAACCATCCAACCCCCCCCAAAGCTGTAAACCTAGGGGAAACACTGGATTACCAACATTTTTCAAAATATCTTCTTTTGTGTTAAACATAAGAACGAAACAACTTGTTGTTTGGGACAACTTGAGGGTGAGGAAATTATAACAATTTTCATTATTGGGTGAACTATACCTTTAATAATGATGATACTATATCCATATGGCACCTGGAGCACAGGTTTTATCAGCTGACTGTCTTTTGTTGTTTATAATAAATTACGCAGTAAATTGAATATGGAATATACAGTACCACAGACCATATATATGATTTGGGTTGTTTTGCATCAATTTAGTCTTTTCAAACCAAAAGCAATTGGTTAACTCATCACAGCTTAGAAAAGTTAATTCTGTGAAAAACTCATCAATTGCTTACACCGCGTCTACACGGGACTAGATCGGTGCGGCGCAAAATGACACAGGCCTTGTTCTAAAGGGATTTTCGCGCCGTGTCTGGTATAGACACATTGTTAGAGTTAGAAATTCTTTCGGTTTAGTAAGCTGATCTAAGGTAACATGATGCAAACATTTTTCTTTGTTTTATGCACACAATAAGCAGAATCCCAACAGAGAGTAAAACAGCAACAACAACAACACATACTATTGTAACAAGCTCCGATGTTTTTTGTGTTTTTTTATCTCCATCTTCAATGTTTGTTTCTGTTGTATCTGTAAAACAATAAAAAGTTGAAATTAAAATGGTGTGTAGAGGTCACACTATTTCTTTCCTTATTAGTTCATATGTAGCCTTCAAAAAAAGCCACAGTTAAAACATTCTTTATAGTTCTTTTGCCAATGTAATTTTTTTTTAATTAAGAACTTTAATGTGATGACTTGTACCCACCTTTGGATTTAGGTTCAACGATGAGCTGTATGTTCGTAAAATAATCTGCTGGTGTGATTGCGCAGGTGTAAACGCCTTGATCAGTTTGTTGAAGCTTCTTAATTTTGATAGAGTATCTTCCATCTGCATACTCCTCAGGAAAAGATTCAAACTTTTCATCGGGTTTACTCTGTGAACTGCCTCGACTAAACTCATACACAGTGTTGGTGTGATTATACATCCAACTCACTGTTTGTACTTTATTTTTATCTGCATTGTAAGAACAATCTAAGACAGCATTCTCTCCTATATGGCCTGTAACTGAGACCTGCAGAGACACTGAAAACAAAGAGAAGTTTAAAATGTAGAAATACACAATTGTCCTTAGATTATATTTAGGGTATTTGCCATTCAATTGCACCTAGATTGTTAGTTTTTTTACCTTTGTGAAGCAACCCTGCAAACAGGTAGATAACAAGGCACCTGAAAAATAAAAAAGACCAAACATATTTGAATATTATGTAATGTGGTAAGGTTGCTCCAAAAAGCAAAAGATCATGTCTTTTTGAACAGATTCTGTCTTCATGACACCATTTGTAATGAAGACCCCTGTCTGGACCTTTTACAGTTTGCCTTTAAACAGACACGCACAAACTTTATTAAGACACTACGTTTGACAGTATTTGGAGAGATATGATGACTAGACGAGTCCAAGTCATAAAGTGGTTTTGTCCAAAAAGAGAAACATCCCAAATGTTCAGTTGTGTGTTGACTCGACAGGGTTGTGAAGTACTAGAATAATCATGAGAAAGTAAAACCTTGAACGATGCTGCAAGGCTAAGCAATAAAAGACAAACCGTGTGGGCTCCTTTCCGTGTATGTTTGTGAACGTTAATATAGAACAAAGCTGAGACCCTCTATGACCACACGAGGTGCAAGAACTGAAAAGAAACTGAAACCTAAACCATATTCTTTATTTGTATATAATATGTAAAGAAAAAACAAGCCAAATTGAAAAACGGTCTCTAAAAATGGTTTGTTACATATACAAAGTAAAAATAAACGTGAAATGTTTAAGAACAAACAAAGCGCATAACGTCACTGTATGCCTAGTATGCGAAATACAAACATATGTTAATTAATCTAACGTTACTTTCAACTGTTAGCGAAGTAGCATTTTTGTTCTTTTATACTTCTTACGTCAAGTCGAAGCTTTTATGAAATTAAGTTTCAATTTGACCAGGCCGACGAATGGATAGAAGATACAAACTTAAATGTTGATATAAAAGCACTAAAACTCAGAAAATAATCATTAATACCACAAATACTATTATATTGTTTGGTTTGGACATTCTTGCTTAACAAGCTACGCAGATAATATTAGTTGACGATAAATAAATATCAGTGAGACCACCGCCCTAAACAGAATTTAATAGAAATAAATACACGAGACCAAATCATAGGCTTTATAAATCAAACAAAGAAAAAAACGAAGCCTAGCTGATAAGACGTACATACCCGATACTCATCGTGCTTTCATATTAAGCAGATTTAATATAAATGGAACAAAGGACTGGCACAAAGTTCTCAGAGCGTGAGTCCGAAAACCCGGAAATGTGTTAGCATCTCTTTTGCTAGCATCTCCAGTGTCGTTTCCACAAATGGGTTTTAGATGAGTGTCTAAAAAAGAGTGTCATTTACAGAAACTAAGGGTACTTTAAACTTTTTATTCTACGACATAAAATACAGCAATAACACCCCATTCATGATTTTAAAACCTTTAACGTGTCTTTAAATAGTTGCTAAAAAGTGGCTAAGTGAGAGCAAGTAGGGCGAGTTCCAATACGAAGTGAACATTGCTATAGCCTACTAACTTCGTACTGCAGAGCTTTTGGTGAGTAAACTCTGGATGTAATAGCACAATTGTGATTTATAACTTGACCATTCGAAATAAGCTTGGTAAATGGAGCATTACAAAAATAGTGTAATTTCCACTCTATCTGAAACAACTTTTCGTTAGGCGTCCACTACTTGAAGTACCCTTCAGAGGTGCATAAACGGCATTTGCCATGCGGCCACCGCCCTTGTCCAGGACATTAAACGTCATCGAGCAAAACAGGAAACTCCTCTTACGCTTGTATGATTGTAGGCGCGAGATTGTTTTCCTCCAAGACAGTTGATCTTAAACCACGCCCCCTCCGCCATGACTCGCGTACATAGCGATTTCATTGGTCAGCTCTTTTAATATTGTAATATGTTGTTCTATTAATGCACTATATGCAATAGTGCGTTGCGTTTTCTGCATGTTGATATGCAATGAATGAATGTAAAAAAACGAAAAGCTGTTTGGTGGACACCACAAAATCACTTACGCTGTCTACCAGTATCTTATCGTCTTATTGCTCCCTGAACTCTCTGTAAGTCTATTGAATAAAAGTGTTTGCTAAATGACTAAATGTAAAAATGTAAGTGTAAATCTACTGGTATCTGATTAGATTACGGAAAATTACTGAGGTAAAATGAACTACTCCAGTTGTGCAGAGCGTTAGTAACGTTATTGGTTGCTTTGAGGTTAGAGAGCAAAAAAGGATGTGATAGCACAGTTAAACCTGCCCCCTGAACTTGTTTAAACCACTTTTCAATATTTGTATTATTTCATTGAAAATAAATGCCTATAGGATCTGATATGTGATGGGAAAAGTACTATTTGACCCAAGGCAGCTTCGAACCTCAAAAGCAACCAATAACGTTTCTAACGCTCTGCACAACTGGAGTAGTGCATTTTACCTCAGTAATTTTCATAGCCCCGTACGCGAGTCATGGCGGAGGGGGCGTGGTTTAAGATCAACTGGTTTGGAGGAATACAATCTCGCGCCTACAATCATACAAGCGTAAGAGGAGTTTCCTGTTTTGCGTGATGACGTTTAATGTCCTGGACAAGGGCGGTGGGCGGATGGCAAATGCCGTTTATGCACCTCTGAAGGGTACTTCAAGTAGTGGACGCCTAACGAAAAGTTGTTTCAGATAGAGTGGAAATTACATTATTTTTGTAATGCTCCATTTATCAAGCTTATTTCGAATATTCACGTTATAAATCACAATTGTGCTATTACATGCAGAGTTTACTCACCAAAAGCTCTGCAGTACGAAGTTAGTAGGCTATAGCAATGTTCACTTCGGATTGGAACTCGCCCTACTTGCTCTCACTTAGCCACTTTTTAGCAACTATTTAAAGACACGTTAAAGCTTTTAAAATCATGAATGGGGTGTTATTGCTGTATTTTATGTCGTAGAATAAAAAGTTTAAAGTACCCTTAGTTTCTGTAAATGACACTCTTTTTATGACATTCATCTAAAACCCATTTGCGGAAACGACACTGGAGATGCTAGCAAAAGAGATGCTAACACATTTCCGGGTTTTCGGACTCAGGCTCTGAGAACTTTGTGCCAGTCCTTTGTTCCATTTATATTTAATGATCGTAATATGAAAGCACGATGAGTATCGGGTATGTACGTCTTATCAGCTAGGCTTCGTTTTTTTCTTTGTTTGGTTAATAAAGCCTATGATTTGGTCTCGTGTATTTATTTCTATTAAATTCTGTTTAGGGCGGTGGTCTCACTGATATTTATTTATCATCAACTAATATTATCTGCGTAGCTTGTTAAGCAAGAATGTCCAGACCAAACAATATAATAGTTTTTGTGGTAATAATGATTATTTCCTGAGTTTTAGTGCTTTTATATCAACATTTAAGTTTGTATCTTCTATCCATTCGTCGGCCTGGCCAAGTTGAAACTTAATTTCATGAAAGCTTCGACTTGACGTAAGAAGTATAAAAGAACAAAAATGCTACTTTGCTAACAGTTGAAAGTAACGTTAGATTAATTTACATATGTTTGTATTTCGCATACTAGGCATACAGTGACGTTATGCGCTTTGTTTGTTCTTAAACATTTCACGTTTATTTTTACTTTGTATATGTAACAAACCATTTTTAGAGACCGTTTTTTAATTTGGCTTGTTTTTTCTTTACATAATATATACAAATAAGGAATATGGTTTCGGTTTCAGTTTCTTTTCAGTTCTTGCACCTCGTGTGGTCATAGAGGGTCTCAGCTTTGTTCTATATTAACGTTCACAGACATACACAGAAACGAGCCCACACGGTTTGTCTTTTATTTCTTAGCCTTGCAGCATCGTTCAAGGTTTTACTTTCTCATGATTATTCTAGTACTTCACAACCCTGTCGAGTCAACACACAACTGAACATTTGGGATGTGTCTCTTTTTGGACAAACCCACTTCATGACTAGGACTCGTCTAGTCATCATATCTCTCTTAATACTGTAAAACGTAGTGTCTTAATAAAGTTTGTGCGTGTCTGTTTAAAGGCAAACTGTAAAAGGTCCAGACAGGGTTCTTCATTACAAATGGTGTCATGAAGACAGAATCTGTTCAAAAAGACATGGTCTTTTGCTTTTTGGAGCAACCTTACCACATAACATAATATTCAAATATGTTTGGTCTTTTTTATTTTTCAGGTGCCTTGTTATCTACCTGTTTGCAGGGTTGCTTCACAAAGGTAAACAAACTAGGTGCAATTGTATGGCAAATACCCTAAATATAATCTAAGGACAATTGTGTATTTCTACATTTTTAAACTTCTCTTTGTTTTCAGTGTCTCTGCAGGTCTCAGTTAAAGGCCATATTGGAGAGAATGCTGTCTTAGATTGTTCTTACAATGCAGATAAAATTAAAGTACAAACAGTGAGTTGGATATACAATCACACCAACACTGTGTATGTGTTTAGTCCAGGCAGTTCACAAAGTAAATCCGATGAAAAGTTTGAATCTTTTCCTGAGGAGTATGCCGATGGAAAATACTCTATCAAAATAAAGGAGCTTCAACAAACTGATCAAGGCGTTTACACCTGCATAATCACACCAGCAGATTATCTTACAAACATACAGCTCATCGTTGAACCTAAATCCAAAGGTGGGTACAAGTCATCACATTAAAGTTCTTAATTTAAAAAAAAGTAGGCAAAAGAACTATAAAGAATGTTTTAACTGTGCCTATTTTGAAGGCTACATTTGAAACAATAAGGCAAGAAATAGTGTGACCTCTACACACCATTTTAATTTCAACTTTTTATTGTTTTACAGATACAACAGAAACAAACATTGAAGATGGAGATAAAAAAACACAAAAACCATCGGAGCTTGTTACAGCAGTATGTGTTGTTGTTGCTGTTTTACTGTTGTTTGCTGTTGGGATTCTGCTCATTGTGTGCTTAAAAAAAGGATATGGAGTTCCCACTAGAAAAATGTTTGCATCTTGTTGCCTTGGATCAGCTTACTAAAACAAATAGAATTTCTAACTCTAACAATGTGTCTATACCAGACACGGCGCGGAAATCCCTTTAGAACAAGCCGTGTCGTGTTGCGCCACGCCGATCTAGTCCCGTGTAGTAATTGATGAGTTATTCACAGAATTAACTTTTCTAAGCTGTGATGAGTTAACCAATTTCTTTTGGTTTGAAATGACTAAATTGATGCAATACAACCCAAATCTTATATACGGTCTGTGGTACTGTATATTCCATATTCAGTTTACTAAAGCCTAACAAGAATTAATATAATGAGCACGGCAAAAAGAAGAGTGATGCTCAAAGTGATTCGTTTAACAACGAATAAACAGCAAAATTCTTCATCAGTATAGAACAGTATTCAGTATTTTTAAAGACTGCTTTCGTCCTTTTGTTTGCAATTGCCTACATTTTCATTGTGATGGATGTAATAATAATTATCTAGCAATCCATTTGACATGATTTGATAATGTATTCATGGCCCACAAGGGATATGAATCACTGTATCACAGGAGGGCGGAGTTCCTTCGCTACAGCGGCCATATTGAGCGTTTCATTCCTCCCCATCAATTCTTATGGCAGTGGTGCATGTTGTTAATATTAATTAACCCACCCGCAATTAATCAGAAAGTAATTTTTTGTTACTTGAACCACCTGCCCACGGAAATAACTGCGATCCTACAACACAAGTCACTCTTTAGCTAGCAGTTAAATTCTAGCTATTTGCGCTAATCTTTTGTCCTATGACTTTCACTGAATGATATGTGATAGTTGATTTTAGTAGATACTTTACCTTAAAGCACTTTGAGCACAAAAGTTTATTTACTTTCGAAACACACGCTTTTGAAATACTCTTGTTAATTTCATACACCGATCGTTCTGCGTGAGCAGCCTCGGTATATGTCAAACGCACTTAATAACAGACAGGTCTGACTCTGTTGAAAAAACATCAAAACTCATAATTCAGCTAGTGGGTGGGTGGGTTTTTAGTTGAAAACGGTCTCGTGTACGTCTGCCATTTAATTCTCATGTGACCCGTAGGCTATTTATGGGTGCTATAAACAAGCACCACAAAACTACATTTCTTGGTACTTAAATTTCAAATGAGTCTCCCCTGTTACAGTTTTGTATGTTATTTTCAACATCTTCATTAATTTTTGCCTACTACCGTTATGGAAGTAGGTGATTTTGGACACAGTGAATGCTTATGAGCTATATTTTAATGGAGACATCCAGGTCTTAAAGAATTTCAGTTTTTGTATGAATTGTTACACTAAAAAATGCAGGAACTCCTGTTACATTGATTTAAGGAAAACATGACAATTAAGATTCAGGCAAGAAGGGAGTGTTGTCTTGCAACTTTGTTATTTGTTCCCAGGAAGTTTGAATGATGATAATTTTGTTGGACTGGCACCTGATCTGCTTGTGTATGAAATAAAATATCAATACAGAAATAATAATTATTGTTTACAGTGTGACTTTAATGTGATGTCCATATTTTACACGGGTCTAAGAAAAGTAAATATTCAAAAAATTCAAATATTTGATTTATGATATAAATATTAATAAGCTTAAAAAGAGACTTTAGACTATGGATAAAATATGCAGAATGATCAAAGTGTAAAGGGGGGCTGCTAGTGCATGTGAAAACGTCAATCTTTGTTAAAGACAGCAACTGTTTCCTACTATGGCGAAGGTATCTGACACCAGATCAAATGGCTTCAGACTGGTTATATTAATTAACACTAAAAACAGAAGCGTTAGTTTAGCTTTTTATGTTTGACCCGAGTTGGATAATAAAACAAGCAGATTGACAAGGAGACATTTGCAAGCAGCAGTTCAGAGGGCGTTTCATTAAAGTGTTTAAGAGGTATGAGCGTGTCAGAGAGTCAACACAGACACCACCAGTTTCACCCACTGCAATCAACAGATCTCACTCACCTGAGTACTGATCACACACCTGACACCAATCATCAACCCCACACTATAAAGTTACACTTCCCTGGTTCACTCACTGTCTGGTCTCAAACCTTCCATGAGAAATTACCCTACAGCATTACTCTCCTGAGGATTCTTCTAGGACTTTGGATTCTACTCTACATTTGTGTGTGCCTTCAACTCCTGGCTCTCTTGTTTCCAGTCTGCTCCAGTGGATTAACATTCTACTCTGAAACCAGATAAGATTCATAGACTCTCTAAGCTCAAGCTCCTCGTCTCCACTGTGTGTGCTTTAACCTGATTCTATCTTTTATCTCAATAAAATCCCTTGTCATAGCACTGACCTCTGTGTCCCGTGTCTGCCTGCTGACAGAAGACCAGACCTTTAAAAACATCTGGAGATGGAGCACGCTGCTTCACCGACGGATATTCCTTACGAGGGGTTGGTCAGCGCCCTTCGTGCAGCTTTATCTCCGGATCCTCGTCAACAATCTGCCTCAGCCAGTCCCATGAGCCTTCCTCCCAGCTATTTTGGTGAAGCGGCAGGATGTAGCGGTTTTCTGCTTCAAGTTTCCCTATACATTGAGATGCATTCTCAAAAATTTACCACCGAACGAGCTAAAGTGGCATTTCTCATTTCCCTCCTCTCTGGAAGAGCGTTGCTCTGGGCTCAAACCCTTTGGAGCTCACAATCACCTCTGACTAACTCTTTTTCCATCTTCTCGTCTCACTTCAAGGAGGTATTTGGTCTCAGTACCGGGGACCTGGTTGTCTCCGATCAGCTCTTCCGCCTACGTCAAGGAAATTCTTCGGCGAGTGACTACACTCTACATTTCCGCACACTAGCGGCTGTTAGCGGATGGAATGAGGCAGCACTGATGACAGCTTATCGCCAAGGATTGAATTCCCAACTCCGTAAGAAAGTAGTCATCTACGACAATAGCTTGGGACTAGAGAACTTCATGCAGAAAACTGTGAAGATCGCCCAGTTACTCACCGCATGCCAAATGGACGCATCACCTCGTTCACCGCTCTCACAAGAGGCCTATCCTTCAGTACCTGAACCCATGCAGGTTGATACTCACAGACTATCTCCCCAGGAACGAGCACTTCGTATGACCCAAGGTCGATGCCTGTATTGCGGGGCCTCTGGACACCAGATCAAAGCATGCCCAATTCGCCCGCCACGTCTTATAGTGAGTACCATTCCCGGATCTCCTGCCATTTCTAAGTTAACCCTTTTAGAAATCCAATTAATCACTTCCCATTCGATCGTTGCGGGACGGACACTCCTCGACTCGGGCTCATCAGGCAACTTCATCTCCCCGTCGCTACTAAAAAGACTTGAGTTACGGTTTCTACCTCATGCAGAATTAAAGGTAGAAACCATCCAGGGAAAGCCGCTGGGACGAGGCAGAGTCAAATATCAATCACCACCTATCACCCTACGTATCGGATGTTTGCACCAGGAACAGATCTCCTTCCTGGTGTTGGAGGGATCCACCGTAGATGTCATCCTGGGACGCCCATGGCTCGCTCAACACTCTCCGGAAGTCGGATGGGAGTCCAGCGAGATTCTGCGATGGAGCCCAGCCTGTTTTCAACAGTGTATTTCCTCGGTACCCAAACCTCCGGTTCATCACTTCCCCGTCCAAGTAAATTCCACGCGTGTTGAGAGCCCTGATCCACCATCAGATCTCCACATTCCATCTGATTATATGGAGTTCAAGGATGTTTTCAGCAAACAGGCAGCAACCCTCCTACCACCTCATCGGCCATGGGACTGTGCCATTGATCTGCTGCCTGGGGCTACACCGCCTAAAGGACGTGTGTATCCTCTGTCCATCCCGGAGCGTAAGGCTATGGAGGATTACATTGAGGAGACTCTAAGCCAGAACTTCATTCGATCTTCTACCTCACCCGCGGCCTCAAGCTTCTTCTTCGTGGGTAAAAAGGACGGTGGTTTGCGGCCCTGTATCGATTACCGGACCCTCAACAGCCAAACTGTCAAGCTACCCTATCCTCTTCCTTTAGTCCCTGCTGCCCTTGAGGAACTCCGTGGTGCTCGTATCTTCACCAAGCTGGATCTGCGGAGTGCCTACAACCTCGTTCGAATCCGGGAGGGGGACGAATGGAAAACTGCGTTCATTACCCCTTCGGGACACTACGAATACCTGGTGATGCCTTACGGACTGTCCAATGCTCCAGCTGTCTTCCAGGGTTTCATGAACGAAATATTCCGAGAATATCTCCATAACTTCGTGATCGTCTACATAGATGATATCCTCATTTACTCCTGGGACTTAGCTGAACATCGCCACCATGTCATAAAGGTTCTCCAACAGCTCAGGAAACATCAGCTGTATCTGAAACTTGAGAAGTGTGAGTTCCATCGCCCCACAGTCCAGTTCCTCGGGTACATCGTCAGCGCGGAGGGCATTAATATGGACCAGGGAAAGATCCTAGCCATCCAGAACTGGCCACTTCCTCAAACAGTAAAGGAACTTCAACGTTTCCTGGGATTTTCAAATTTCTATCGAAGGTTCATTAAGAGATTCAGTTTCATGTCCTCTCCTCTCACCTCCCTACTCCGCCGTAAACCGAAGTCACTATCCTGGAACCCCGAAGCTCGAGCTGCTTTCGAAGAGTTAAAGAGAGCCTTCATCACTGCTCCTGTGCTCACCCATCCAAACCCAGATCTCCCCTTTGTGGTGGAAGTGGACGCCTCCACTACCGGCGTGGGAGCGGTGTTATCTCAACGTCACGGAGATCCTCTTCAACTCCATCCTTGTGCCTTCTCCAAGAAGTTGTCCCCGGCGGAGCAGAATTATGACATCGGCAACCGGGAGCTGCTAGCAATAAAGTTAGCACTGGAAGAGTGGAGGCATTGGCTGGAGGGAGCTAATCACCCTTTCTCTGTCATCACTGACCATAAGAACCTGGAATACCTCCGCACCGCAAAGAGACTGAACCCACGTCAAGCCCGCTGGTCTCTCTTCTTCACCCGTTTCCACTTCACAATCACCTACAGGCCCGGACATAAAAACGTAAAAGCAGATTCTCTTTCCAGAATTCATGCTCCAGAGGAATTCCCCACACCAGAACCCATCCTTCCTCCAGCCATACTTGTCAGCCCTATCCAATGGGATCTGGATGACCAAATACGGACTGCCACAGTTGCTGAACCTGCTCCACCAGGGGGACCAGAGGGTAAAGTCTACGTTCCAACCAACCTACGCAAGGACCTTCTGGGCTCAACGCACTCTTCCCCGGGCTCAGGACACCCAGGCAACCAGCGTACCCTCTCGCTCCTCCAGGCTCGTTACTGGTGGCCTAATATGGTCCGGGATGTCTCACAATTTGTAGAAGGATGCTCAGTTTGCGCCATCTCCCGCACGCCACGTCAACTACCTGCTGGAAAACTGGTACCCCTTCCTATTCTACGTAGACCCTGGTCCCATGTCGGGGTTGACTTCGTCACAGATTTACCCAAATCAGATGGTTTCACCTGCATACTCGTAGCAGTGGACCGTTTCTCCAAGGCCTGCAGACTCATTCCCCTGCGGGGTCTACCTACCGCTCTAGAAACCGCTGAAGCCCTTTTCCACAATGTATTCCGCAACTTTGGGATCCCAGAGGAAATCGTCTCTGACCGTGGACCACAGTTCACCTCACGTGTGTGGAAGGCCTACTTCAAATTCCTCCAAGTGGCAGTCAAACTCTCTTCCGGTTATCACCCTCAAACCAACGGCCAGACAGAGCGGAAGATACAGGAGATAGGGAGATATCTTAGGACCTACTGTCATGACAACCAAACCAGCTGGAACCGTTTCCTTCCGTGGGCCGAGTACGCACAGAACTCCCTAAAACAAAACACCACGGGTCTCACCCCGTTCCAGTGTGTACTCGGTTACCAACCCCCGTTGTTTCCCTGGACTGAGGAACCATCGGAAGTCCCATCTATTGACCACTGGTTTCGAGCGAGTGAGAGGGTGTGGGACTCGGCCCATATCCACCTGCAGCATACTGTACGGAAACACAAGCAATTTGCTGATGCCCGACGATCTCCTACCCCGTTCTATCGTCCAGGGGATCGAGTTTGGCTTTCTACTCGGGATCTGCGTCTCCGCCAATCCTGCCGTAAGCTGAGTCCCTGCTACATAGGTCCTTTCCCAATTGAGAAGCAGATCAATGACGTCACCTACCGGCTCCAACTCCCCCCGAGGTACTGCATTCACCCTTCGTTTCATGTTTCACTCCTAAAACCCGTGCATCTATCCTCCACAGAACCTGAGGAACTATCCATAACTCCGCCTCCAGAAGCAATTGAAGAAACCCTAGTATACCGGGTGGAGGCAATCCTAGATTCCAGGCGAAGGGGTGGCCGACTCGAGTACCTGATAGACTGGGAAGGATATGGACCCGAAGAAAGATCCTGGGTTCAGCAAGATGACATCCTTGACCCTGCTCTACTGACGGATTTTCACAGAGCTCATCCAGATCTTCCTGCACCCAGAGGCCGAGGCCGCCCCCGTCTGCGGGCGTCAGGAGCCGGCCCTGGAGGAGGGGGAGGTAATGTCAGAGAGTCAACACAGACACCACCAGTTTCACCCACTGCAATCAACAGATCTCACTCACCTGAGTACTGATCACTCACCTGACACCAATCATCAACCCCACACTATAAAGTTACACTTCCCTGGTTCACTCACTGTCTGGTCTCAAACCTTCCATGAGAAATTACCCTACAGCATTACTCTCCTGAGGATTCTTCTAGGACTTTGGATTCTACTCTACATTTGTGTGTGCCTTCAACTCCTGGCTCTCTTGTTTCCAGTCTGCTCCAGTGGATTAACATTCTACTCTGAAACCAGATAAGATTCATAGACTCTCTAAGCTCAAGCTCCTCGTCTCCACTGTGTGTGCTTTAACCTGATTCTATCTTGTATCTCAATAAAATCCCTTGTCATAGCACTGACCTCTGTGTCCCGTGTCTGCCTGCTGACAGAGCGCAGACACACACACAATATCAGTGTATTACACAGAACAGCTTTCACAGCCGATGCTAAAGTCATGGAAGCTGTTATTTGACCATCGGTTATCTTAGAATGTGTGTAGCTGAACTCCAGTGAAATTAGTTTAGTGTGTAACTCAGTCAAAATGTTTATGATCTCTGATAACCAAATACAACTCCAGTGGCTTTTCCTCTTATCTAAGCAAGGCCTCGCTCATTTTTTGGCGTATTCCGTTGGGCGGAGGTTATTAAAAGCACTTGGAATGTTGACATCATGTACCTGGGAAGTAGAAGACTTCAGTCTGATTCCAGACGTTCTCTGTAGTCCTTGATAATCAAATTCTGTTAAAGACAATATCTCGCTTGGCACTGAACTTTGAGCTTTATCATTTTGCAGGAATTATTTATGCTCTTACAGCAACATTACACACTTACTAAAGGTTCAAAATTGGGATCGCTGGGAATAGAATCTTTGAATGGTTTATAATGTTGTCTTGTCGTCCGGATGAAACAAAGCTAAGGTCCGAATCAGGACCGTGGTCCGCCAATTGAGGATGACTGATGTAAACACTGGTCCAGAAGCACTTTCGGTATCAGTTATTGATTATTTTTATTATTATTTTAAAGCCCACATATGGAATGAAATCCTAAATATAGTTGTTTAACATTCCATTATAAATGTTCTACTTTGATTGTATTTTGTTTAAACGTTTGGGTTTTGTTAAAAAAATAAAACAGGAAGTTGTTCTGGTCTGGACCTGCGTTGGACCTTGGGCATGTTCGAACTCAAACGACTCATTTCATGTGTGCATTTCATTAGCACTTTAATTATGCCGATACATATTGCTAAAGAGATGACATATTTTTGTAGCTCATCCCGAAAGATAATATCGCAGTGGTTCCTATTCAAATTGGCTTTTAAAATATCACAGAAATAACCTCTTTAACTGACAGAGGATTATGTCTTTTTTTGGTCGAGTGAACCAGTGCGATGTCAACTTCTGCATTGCTCTATGCCTACAACGCTTGATTTTTTTCCCCAAACCAGGGGCGAGTTCCAGCTCAAACCGGTGCACTACGTTTTTCTACGGTTTCTGGGTTAAACAACATGTTTCCTGGAAACGGTTTGCAACGGCCTGCAACAGGGTTTGAGATACGTTTTCTCTTGTTAGGTGGGTGTGTCAAGAATGTCAGCCCAATCAACAGCAAGATGTATATAACCCATGCGGTATTAAAGCTACAACTCGTACAATTGTCCAGTTAAAGTCATTTACAAATTTGTCCGCTGCAGCTCCGTATAAACAACAATTGAAGATATTAGAAAAAGTACTCGGTTACTTACGTAACCTCGGTTACCTGAGATACTCTGGAACGAGTACTGCGAAGCAGGACGTTATAGGGAAAACTATTTTTTTAGAGGACTGAAGCATTTTAATAACACAGTGAATACTGGACCGCCATTGGTTCGTGCAAAGTACAACTTTGAACCAATGGCTGCGAAACTGCACGGACCTATGGCGATGGAGCCCGCAAAACTGCTTCGCTGCCATTGGTTCAAAGTTTTACTTTGCACTAACAAATGGCCGTGCAGTAGTTTCTTCGTTTTTAAAAAGCTCAAGTCATCAGAGAAAAATTAGTTTTCCTCATAGCGTCCTGATACGCAGTACGAGTGAAGCATTGATAGGGAACATGTATTTAGTAGAATTTAGCATGTATTTGTACCAGTTTCATCAAGCTCCAAAAACTCTTCTAAAAGAACACAAATAATAGCCTTCTCAGCTGCCGTAGTTCAACTCTTGCAACATTCCAGCAGGGTTTTCAACCGCACCACAGCTTCTGTTTAAAAAACGTTTTGCAACGTTTTGTAGGGGCTGAACGCAGACCATTTCATCGCAAACCCTGCCCCTTGAGCGAAAACACGACATGCAACGTCCCTAGTTTCATTGTTCAGCTACATTAAACACTCAAAGGTTTGATTCGCCTCGCATAAACGATATGTGCCAAAATAATAGCTGGGAGATAACCAGTTTTGTTAAAGAACAAATAAGTCATTTTGCTTTAAAACGCTAAAAGAATGTTTGTCAATGGTTTGTCTTGTTTGTCAACGTTTTAACTGAGATGGTCCAACATTTAAATACACAACAGTTATTCAAATAAGGCAGTGGTGCGATGGATGCTATTCACACCAAGTGCAATTAGTAGCTTATATTCAGTGATAGTCAGCAAAAGCCACGTTGTATAATTATTATAACCCCTTACCTGCCCCCTAAACTTGTTAGGCCCTTTTATAATGTTTGTATTCTTTCATTGAAAATAAATGTCTGTAGGATCTGATATGTGATGAGAAAAGTACTCTTTGACCCAAGACAGTTTCGAACCGAGCTCTCTAATCTCAATGCAACCCATAACGTTACTAACGCTCTGCTCAACTGGAGTAGTTCATTTTACCTCAGTAATTTTCCCTTAATCTATTCAGATACCGGTAGATTTACACTTACATTTTTACATTTAGCCATTTAGCAAACACTTTTATCCAATAGACTTAAAGAGAGTTCAGGGAGCAATAAGGCTATAAGATACTGGTGGACAGCGTAAGGGATTTTTTTGGTGTCCACCAAACAGCTTTTCCTTTGTTTACATTTATTCATTGCATATCAACATGCAGAAAACGCAATGCACTATTGCATATAATCTATTAATAGTACAACATATTACAGTATTAACAGAGCTGACCAATGAAATCGCTATATACTCGAGTCATGGCGGAGGCGGCGTGGTTTAAGATCAAGCGGATTGGAGGAAAAAAATCTTGCGACTCCAATCATACATACGTAAGAGGAGTTTCCTGTTTTGCTCGATGACGTTTAATGTCCTGGACAAGGGCGGTGGGCGGATGGCAAATGCCGTTTATGCACCCCCTGAAGGGTGCTTCAAGTAGGGGACGCCTAACGAAAAGTCGTTTCAGATAGAGTGGAAATTACATTATTTTTTTAATGCTCCATTTACCAAGCTTATTTTGAAGGGTCACTCTATTAATCACAATTGTGCTATTACATCCAGAGTTTACTCACCAAAAGTTCTGCAGTACGAAGTTAGTAGGCTATAGCAATGTTCACTTCGGATTGGAACTCGCCCTACTTGCTCTCACTTAGCCACTTTTTAGCAACTATTTAAAGACACGTTAAAGCTTTTAAAATCATGAATGGGGTGTTATTGCTGTATTTTATGTCGTAGAATAAAAAGTTTAAAGTACCTTGAGTTTCTGTAAACAACACTCTTTTTATGACATTCATCTAAAACCCATTTGTGGAAACGACACTGGAGATGCTAGCAAAAGAGATGCTAACACATTTCCTGGTTTTCGCACTCACGCTCTGAGAACTTTGTTCCAGTCCTTTGTTCCATTTATATTTAATCTTCGTAATATGAAAGTAAGATGAGTGTCGGGTATGTACGTCTTATCAGCTAGGCTTCGGTTTTTTCTTTGTTTGGTTTATAAAGCCTATGATTTGGTCTCGTGTTTATTAATTTCTATTAAATGCTGTTTAGGGCGGTGGTCTCACTAATATGTATTTATCATCAACTACTATTATCTGCGTAGCTTGCAAGGCAAGAATGTCCAGACCAAACAATATAATAGTATTTGTGGTAATAATTATTATTCCCTGAGTTTTAGTGCTTTAATATCAACATTTTAGTTTGTATCTTCTCTCCATTCGTCGGCCTGGCCAAACTTTAATTTCATGAAAGCTTCGACTTGACGTAAGAAGTGTAAAAGAACAAAAATGCTACTACGCTAGCAGTTGAAAGTAACGTTAGATTAATTTACATACTGTATGTTTATATTAGGCCTAATTGGCCTCAGTGACCTTATTTGCTTTGTTTGTTCTTAAACATTTCACGTTGACTTTTACTTTGTTTATGTAACAAACCATTTTTAGAGACCGTTTTTCAATATGGCTTGTTTTTTCGTTACATATTATATGCAAATACAGTATAGGGTTTTGGTTTCAGTTTCTTTTTCAGTTCTTGCTCCTCGTGTGGACATAGAGGGTCTCAGCTTTGTTGTATATTAACGTTCACACACATAGACAGAAACGAGCCCACACGGTTTGTCTTTCATTGCTTAGCCTTACAGCATCGTTCAAGGTTTTACTTTCTCATGATTATTCTAGTACTGCACCAGTTGCGGCTGCTGATCTTTTAAAGAGGGGAAGCTCATTTTCGGCCTAAATCATAAAAATTGTCCATTTATTTATATGTAAATTCTACGTTCCTTTTCAAGAAAATGCTCTGTAACCCTGTCGTACCAACAAGGCGTCTTTTCCAGTGACTTGACCAGTGTCCTCTCAATGGCCAGCAGAGCTAGGCTGCTTAAACGGCCTTGGCCCATTGTGTTACGGGTGTAGGACTTGAGCCGCTTTAAACAGGAGAAGCTCCTTTCTACACCTGCAGATGTAGCTCCAATTGTTGCCACTAATGAGAACAGTTTGTAAAGCTGAGGCATTGCACTGTCCAACTCCATGTCTTTAAGGAACACCAAGTTATCACACAGCTTTCCCCTGTTACTCTGCAAGTCCTGATCTGAATACAGGACTTGAAGTTCAGACCTCAGTCTCCCTGAATCAAAGTGATGGCCATAACTTTTCAGGACACTTTGGAAGGCCTGTCATATTTAGCTAATGTTTCTGTGAACTCTCTGTAATTCCCCTTTTGGATTGGATTCAATTTATTGAATTTATTGAATTAAGCAAGGATGTAACATCAATAAGGCGGTTTAGGAAGGCCCTGTTTTGTTTAACAGTTTCATTATGTTTAGCCACTTGAATGCGAGCACCTTCATTGATTGCATGCTCAACCCTGATCCTGGCCATGGAACTTAATCTTGCACATGCACTCACATGTTCATTGCTATTTTCATGCCAAAAAACGAGCGTTTTAGGACATAAAAGTGGATTAAAAAGAGATGACAGACCCTCCAATCATCACGCAGACGCTCGGAGTCCGGGCCAGCCCACTCCTCCATTCATCCCAGAGACGCTGAGCGTCCGTGGTCGGGACATAATCGCAGCATTATCCAATAACCGTCTTGTTTCTAAGCACTGAAAAAAACTGTTTAAGCAGCCCGATTGAAGTCAATGGAGGCTGGGCTTCAACAGAGTAATGCACTGTACGCTACGGGAATGAATGAGAAGGAAATCGAGTCAGCCGACCTAAGTAGCTGATTCTGAACGAAATTGTTTTTGTTCGAGATGAACGTGTTTAACGCATTTTTAGTCAATAATATGTTAACATAATAGTACATATATTTGACCATTCATTTTTTGACAATTATAGGGGAAGCTGAGCTTCCCTTGCAGTCTTAAAGAAATCGCGTCTGTACTGCACAACCCTGTCGAGTCAACCCTGCACTGAACATTTGGGATGTGTCTCTTTTGGACAAACCCACTTTATGACTTGGACTCGTCTAGTCATCATATCTCTCCAAATACTGTAAAACGTAGTGTCTTAATAAAGTTTGTGCCTGTCTGTTTAAAGGCACCTGTAAAAGGTCCAGACAGGGGTGTTCATTAAAAATGGTGTCATGGAGACGGCATCTGTTCCAAAATACATGGTCTTTTGCTTTTTCGAGCAACCTTACCACATTACGTAATATTAGGCTGACCATACGTCCTCTTTTTCCCAGACATGTCCTCTTTTTGCGACAAAAAAACTGCGTCCGGACGGGATTTCTAAATTTCCTAAAATATCCGGGATTCGGGTTTTGCGTTCTAAAGTCGTCATTCATTGCATGCGTTTTATAATTTTTGCAAAGCAACCACTTCTTGCTAGCCACTATTGGTCGGTAATGTACGTACGTAAGCATGTATGCACGCACGTACGTAAACAAAGTGCATCTCATTCCCTCAGCACTGTCGTTACCCGATCCGTCCCGGAAACACGATTTGTTCCGCGCAGGCGCGAAAGTGCGTCTACTTCCAGCCAAAACCATTTACGGTAGTTAAAAAAAAGTAGTTTGACACAACTTGTTCGATACCTTTAATTATTTTTTTATAAACTTTTTATAGAAAATGGCACTTAACATCAAACGACATTAAACAAATTTATTTTTATAAATAAAAAATATTTCTCACTTCTGACGCATATTCTATTTCTATATTGTTGTTTCGTTGGTATTAATAAATAAAATAAAAAAGTAACAAAATTAATTTGAAAAAGACTATTTCCGCTCTTAAAAGGGCCCTCGTTCAGTACATTTCTCCAAACCATTACAAATTGTAATTTTTTTAATGTCTTCTGATAAAGAGTTTTATACATAAAATAATTTCTGATATGGTTTGTGTGGTTCCAGTTGTGTCAAACTACTTGTTTTTAAACTGCCGTAAGTTAATTCGGCTGGAAGACGACGCAATTTCGCGCATGCGCGGAACAAATCGTGTTCCCGGGACGGATCGGGTAGCGACAGCACCACGGCAACAACCAATAGACAAAGAAGCAGCTTGCTTTTCAGTGGGTGGCACATAAAATCTGAATAGCGTTAACGATGCCCATTTTTTTTAATGGCAAGTGATTCTTAATATAACCTAAGGCCTTGAAAAGACAGTGTCTTTTTTTTAAAAAGTTGTCATTTAAATGCTAAACTTTTTTATTTGTATGTTATTATTCTATTGCTGAGGGTTCTATTGCATGCCCCCATTGACTGTCCTCTTTTTTGAAAGCTGAAATATGGTCACCCTACCTAATATTCAAATATGTTTGGTCTTTTTTATTTTTCAGGTGCCTTGTTATCTACCTGTTTGCAGGGTTGCTTCACAAAGGTAAACAAACTAACAAACTAGGTGCAATTGTATGGCAAATACCCTAAATATAATCTAAGGACAATAGTGTATTTCTACATTTTTAAACCTCTTATTATTTTTAGTGTCTCTGCAGGTCTCAGTTACAGGTCATATTGGAGAGAATGTTGTCTTAGGTTGTTCTTACAAAGCAGATAAAAATAAAGTACAAACAGTGAATTGGATATACAATCACACCCACACTGTGTATGAGTTTAATCCAGGCAGTTCACAAAGTAAATCCGATGAAAAGTTTGAATCTTTTCCTGAGGAGTATGCAGATGGAAGATACTCTATCAAAATCAAGAAGCTTCAACAAACTGATCAAGGCGTATACACCTGCATAATCACACCAGCAGATTATTTTACGAACATACAGCTCATCGTTGAACCTAAATCCAAAGGTGGGTACAAGTCATCACATTAAAGTTCTTAATTAAAAAACAAAAAGTTTAAATAGGCAAAGAACTATAAAGAATGTTTTAACTGTGGCTCATTTTGAAGGCTACATTTGAAACAATAATGCAAGAAATAGTGTGACCTCAACACACAATTTTAATTTCAACTTTTTATTGTTTTACAGATACAGAAAAAACACAAAAACCATCGGAGCTTGTTACAATAGTATGTGTTGTTGTTGCTGTTTTACTCTCTGTTGGGATTCTACTCATTGTGTGCATAAAAAAATGGATATGTAGTTTACACTAGAAAAATGTTTGTATCCTGTGTCCTTGGATCGTCTTACTTAAAGCACTTTGAGCACAAAAGAAGTTTCTTTAGTTTCTTGCTTAAATCACCTTGAGAGTGAATGAAAAAAGGTAGCTTTTGAAACACTCTTGGGACACGTTAATGCCATACACCGATCGGTCAACGTGAGCAGCCTCGGTTTAAGTCAAACGCACTTAATATAAGACAGGTTTGACTCTGTTGAAAAAATCATCAAAACTTTTAATTCATTACCCACGCTTTGTCGCTCATCCAGATGCACTATAATTGTCCTTTCATTTTTGCTAGCATTTACGAATAACATTAATGTTTTGTCCTTAAATGAACACATGTCCTGTTTTTAACACAACTGTTTTTAGAGTGTATCATGTTAAAAGCAAACTGCACAGTATTTTATTGTGGTTGTTTTTTGTGCATTTTGACTGTTCATTTTTGATGTAGATGTACTGTCATCATGTTAAAAGCAAACTGCACAGTATTTTATTGTGGTTGTTTTTTGTGCATTTTGACTGTTCATTTTTGATGTAGATGTACTGTCAGTACATCTACATCAAAAATGAACAGTCAAAATGCACATAATTTTCCGCACCATAATTTTCCGCACCATAATTTTCCCTTAATCTATTCAGATACCGGTAGATTTACACTTACATTTTTACATTTAGTCATTTAGCAAACACTTTTATCCAATAGACTTAAAGAGAGTTCAGGGAGCAATAAGACGATAAGATACTGGTAGACAAGGTAAGGGATTTTGTGGTGTCCACCAAACAGCTTTTCCTTTGTTTACATTTATTCATTGCATATCAACATGCAGAAAACGCAATGCACTATTGCATATAATCTATTAATAGTACAACATATGACAGTATTAACAGAGCTGACCAATGAAATCGCTATATACTCGAGTCATGGCGGAGGGGGCGTGGTTTAAGATCAAGCGGATTGGAGGAAAAAAATCTTGCGACTCCAATCATACATACATAAGAGGAGTTTCCTGTTTTGCTCGATGACGTTTAATGTCCTGGACAAGGGCGGTGGGCGGATGGCAAATGCCGTTTATGCACCCCCTGAAGGGTGCTTCAAGTAGGGGACGCCTAACGAAAAGTCGTTTCAGATAGAGTGGAAATTACATTATTTCTTTAATACTCCATTTACCAAGCTTATTTCGAATGGTCACGTTATAAATCACAATTGTGCTATTACATCCAGAGTTTACTCACCAAAAGCTCTGCAGTACGAAGTTAGTAGGCTATAGCAATGTTCACTTCGGATTGGAACTCGCCCTACTTGCTCTCACTTAGCCACTTTTTAGCAACAGTCTATTTAAAGACACGTTAAAGCTTTTAAAATCATGAATGGGGTGTTATTGCTGTATTTTATGTCGTAGAATAAAAAGTTTAAAGTACCTTGAGTTTCTGTAAACGACATTCTTTTTATGACATTCATCTAAAACCCATTTGTGGAAACGACACTGGAGATGCTAGCAAAAGAGATGCTAACACATTTCCTGGTTTTCGCACTCACGCTCTGAGAACTTTTTTCCAGTCCTTTGTTCCATTTATATTTAATCTTCGTAATATGAAAGTAAGATGAGTGTCGGGTATGTACGTCTTATCAGCTAGGCTTCGGTTTTTTCTTTGTTTGGTTAATAAAGCCTATGATTTGGTCTCGTGTATTTATTTCTATTAAATGCTGTTTAGGGCGGTGGTCTCACTGACATTTATTTATCATCAACTAATATTATCTGCGTAGCTGGCAAAGCAAGAATGTCCAGACCAAGCAATATAATAGTATTTGTGGTAATAATGATTATTCCCTGAGTTTTAGTGCTTTTATATCAACATTTTAGTTTGTATCTTCTCTCCATTCGTCGGCCTGGCCAAACTTTAATTTCATGAAAGCTTCGACTTGACGTAAGAAGTATAAAAGAACAAAAATGCTACTACGCTAGCAGTTGAAAGTAACGTTAGATTAATTTACATACTGTATGTTTATATTAGGCCTAATTGGCCTCAGTGACCTTAATTGCTTTGTTTGTTCTTAAACATTTCACGTTGACTTTTACTTTGTTTATGTAACAAACCATTTTTAGAGACCGTTTTTCAATTTGGCTTGTTTTTTCGTTACATACAAATACAGTATAGGGTTTTGGTTTCAGTTTCTTTTTCAGTTCTTGCACCTCGTGTGGACATAGAGGGTCTCAGCTTTGTTCTATATTAACGTTCACAAACATACACAGAAACGAGCCCACACGGTTTGTCTTTTATTGCTTAGCCTTGCAGCATCATTCAAGGTTTTACTTTCTCATGATTATTCTAGTACTTCACAACCCTGTCGAGTCAACCCTGCACTGAACATTTGGGATGTGTCTCTTTTTGGACAAACCCACTTTATGACTTGGACTCGTCTAGTCATCATATCTCTCCAAATACTGTAAAACGTAGTGTCTTAATAAAGTTTGTGCCTGTCTGTTTAAAGGCAAACTGTAAAAGGTCCAGACAGGGTTCTTCATTACAAATGGTGTCATGGAGACAGAAGCTGTTCCAAAATACATGGTCTTTTGCTTTTTCGAGCAACCTTACCACATTACATAATATTCAAATATGTTTGGTCTTTTTTATTTTTCAGGTGCCTTGTTATCTACCTGTTTGCAGGGTTGCTTCACAAAGGTAAACAAACTAACAATCTAGGTGCAATTGTATGGCAAATACCCTAAATATAATCTAAGGACAATAGTGTATTTCTACATTTTTAAACCTCTCATTATTTTTAGTGTCTCTGCAGGTCTCAGTTAAAGGCCATATTGGAGAGAATGTTGTCTTAGATTGTTCTTACAAAGCAGATAAAAATAAAGTACAAACAGTGAATTGGATATACAATCACACCAACACTGTGTATGTGTTTAGTCCAGGCAGTTCACAAAGTAAACCCGATGAAAAGTTTGAATCTTTTCCTGAGGAGTATGCCGATGGAAAATACTCTATCAAAATCAAGAAGCTTCAACAAACTGATCAAGGCGTTTACACCTGCGCAATCACACCAGCAGATTATTTTACGAACATACAGCTCATCGTTGAACCTAAATCCAAAGGTGGGTACAAGTCGATCACATTAAAGTTCTTAATTAAAAAAAAATTACATTGGCAAAAGAACTATAAAGGATGTTTTAACTGTGACTCATTTTGAAGGCTACATTTGAAACAATAATGCAAGAAATAGTGTGACCTCAACACACCATTTTAATTTCAACTTTATATTGTTTTGCAGATACAACAGAAACAAACATTGAAGAAGGAGATAAAGAAACACAAAAACCATCGGATCTTGTTACAATAGTATGTGTTGTTGTTGCTGTTTTACTCTCTGTTGGGATTCCGCTCATAATGTGCATAAAAAAAGGAAAAATGTTTGCATCTTGTTGGCTTGGATCAGCTTACTAAAACAAATAGAATTTCTAACTCTAACAATGTGTCTATACCAGACACGGCGCAAAAATCCCTTTAGAACAAGCCGTGTCGTGTTGCGCCACGCCGATCTAGTCCCGTGTAGACGCGGTGTAAGCAATTGATGAGTTTTTCACAGAATTAACTTTTCTAAGCTGTGATGAGTTAACCAATTGCTTCTGGTTTGAAAAGACTAAATTGATGCAATACAACCCAAATCTTATATACGGTCTGTGGTACTTTATATTCCATATTCAGTTTACTGCTGCCTGACGAGAATTAATAAAATGAGCACGGCAAAAATAAGAGTGATGCTCAAAGTGATGCGTTTAACAACGACAGCGAATTCTTCATCAGTATAGAACAGTATTCAGTATTTTTAAAGACTGCTTTCGTCCTTTTGTTTGCAATTGCCTACATTTTCATTGTGATGGATGTAATAATAATTATCTAGCAATCCATTTGACATGATTTGATAATTGTATTCATGGCCCACAAGGGATATGAATCACTGTATCACAGGAGGGCGGAGTTCCTTCGCTAGAGCGGCCATATTGAACGTTTCATTCCTCCCCATCAATTCTTATGGCAGTGGTGCATGTTGTTAATATTAATTAACCCACCCGCAATTAATCAGAAAGTTATTTTTTGTTACTTGAACCACCTGCCCACGGAAATAACTGCGATCCTACAACATAAGTCACCCTTTTGATTGCAGATAAGTTGTAGCTATTTGCGCTACTTTTTTGTCCTATGACTTTCACTGAATGATATCTGATAGTTGATTTTAGTAGATACTTTAACTTAAAGCATTTTGAGCACAAAAGTTTCTTTACTTTCGAAACACACGCTTTTGAAATACTCTTGTTAATTTCATACACCGATCGGTCTGCGTGAGCAGCCTCGGTATATGTCAAACGCACTTAATAACAGACAGGTCTGACTCTGTTGAAAAAAACAATCAAAACTTAAAATTCAGCTAGTGGGTGGGTGGGTTTTTAGTTGAAAACGGTCTCGTGTACGTCTGCCATTTCATTCTCATGTGACCCGTAGGCTATTTATGGGTGCTATAAACAGGCACCACAAAACTACATTTCTTGGTACTTAAATTTCAAATGAGTCTCCCCTGTTACAGTTTTGCATGTTATTTTCAACATCTTAATTAATTTTTGCCTACTACCGTTATGGAAGTATGTGATTTTGGACACAGTGAATGCTTATGAACTTAATTTCAATGGAAACACCCAGGTCTTAAAGAATTTCAGTTTTGTATGAATTGTTACACTAGAAACTGCAGGAACTCCTGTTACATTGATCTAAAGAAAACATGACAATTAAGATTCAGGCAAGAAGGGAGTGTTGTCTTGCAACTTTGTTATTTGTTCCCAGGAAGTTTGACTGATGATAATTTTGTTGGACTAGCACCTGATCTGCTTGTGTATGAAATAAAATATCAATACAAAAATAATAATTATTGTTTACAGTGTGACTTTAATGTGACATACATATTTTACACGGGTCTAAGAAAAGTAAATATTCAAAAGATTTAAATATTTGATTTACGATATAAATATTAATAAGCATAAAAAGAAACTTTAGACTACGGATAAAATATGCAGAACGATCAAAGTGTAAAGGGGGGCTGCTAGTGCATGTGAAAACGTCAATCTTTGTTAAAGACAGCAATTGTTTCCTACTATGGCGAAGGTATCTGACACCAGATCAAATGGCTTCAGACTGGTTATATTAATAAACACTAAAACCAGAAGCGTTAGTTTAGCTTTTTATGTTTGACCCGAGTTGGATAATAAAACAACCAGATTGACCAGGAGACATTTGCAAGCAGCAGTTCAGAGGGCGTTTCATAAAAGTGTTTAAGAGGTATGAGCGCAGACACACACACAATATCAGTGTATTACAAACAGTGTTGGGTAAGTTACTCTGAAAAAGTAATTAATTACTAGTTACTCATTACATATTCGATTATGTAATTAGATTACTGTACAAATTACTCTGCCCAAAAAGTATTTAGTTACTCATTACTAATTACTTTCTATATCCTACATCAACCTTGATTAGTAAAGTAATTCAAGGATAGACATGAAACGGCTTATTTAATTCATTCAAATAAATAATATTATTAACTGACCAAAGTATTACAAATGTGAGAATTATACATTAAAGCACAGATTTTAAAGTTAGACTTTGAATTTTGATGTCAATACACTATTGCACATGCATGTATTGCACAAAGTATTTAGTTTAATTACATCAAAAGTAACTGTAATGAAATTACAGTAGAAATAAGAGTAATCCCTTACATTACTATTTCAAGGGAAAAGTAATAAAAATACAGTAACTAATTACTTAGTAACTAGTTACACCCAACATTTATTACAAAGAACAGCTTTCACAGCCGATGCTAAAGTCATGGAAGCTGTTATTTGACCATCGGTTCTCTTAGAATGTGTGTAGCTGAACTCTAGTGAAATTAGTTTAGTGTGTAACTCAGTCAAAATGTTTATGATCTCTGATAACCAAATACTACTCCAGTGGCTTTTCCTCTTATCTAAGCAAGGCCTCGCTCATTTTTTGGCGTATTCCTTTGGGCGGAGGTTATTAAAAGCACTTGGAATGTTGACATCATGTACCTGGGAAGTAGAAGACTTCAGTCTGATTCCAGACGTTCTCTGTAGTCCTTGATAATCAAATTCTGTTAAAGACAATATCTCGCTTGGCACTGAACTTTGAGCTTTATCATTTTGCAGGAATTATTTATGCTCTAACAGCAACATTACACACTAACTAAAGGTTCAAAATTGGGATCGCTGGGCATGGAATCTTTTAAATGGTTTATAAGTTTGTCTCGTGGTCCGGATGAAACAAAGCTAAGGTCCGAATCAGGACCGTGGTCCGCCAATTGAGGATGACTGATGTAAACACTGGTCCAGAAGCACTTTCGGTATGAGTTTTTGATTATTTTATTATTATTTTTAAAGCTCACATATGGAATGAAATCCTAAATATATTTGTTTAACATTCCATTATAAATGTTCTACTTTGATTGTATTTTGTTTAAAAACTAAAACAGGAAGTAGTTCTGGTCTGGACCAGCATTGGACCTTGGGCATGTTCGAACTCAAAAAAAGAACGACACATTTCATGTGTGCAAGAAGGTTTGAGGTGTTTTCTCTTGTTACATTAACATTAACATTACATTAAGTCATTTGGCAGACGCTTTTATCCAAAGTGACTTACAGTGCACTTATTACAGGGACAATCCCCCTGGAGCAACATGGAGTAAAGTGTCTTGCTCAAGGACACACTGGTGGTGGCTGCTGGGATCGAACCAGCAAACTTTTGATTTACCAGTTCAGTGGTTTAACCCACTAGACCACCATCACCATCTTGTTTGGTGGGTGTGTCAAAAATGTCAGCCCAATCAGCAGCAACATGTATATAAACCATATGGTATTAAAGAGACAGCTTGCACAAAGGATCAAGGTAAAGTTGTTTACAAATGTGTTCACTGCAGCTCGGTATAGACGACAATTGAAGATATTACTTAGTTGCCATAGTTACAACTCTTGCCTCAACATAACAGGGTGTTCAACTGCACAAATGTTTCCGTTTTAAAAAAACGTTTTGCAACTTTTTGCCAAGATTTCTTGAAGTTGTCTATACATGGACAAAAAGCTTTATAACGCACTAAAAAGAAAGGAAACATGAAGCGGTACCAGAGGACACCTTTAACTAACGAAAAATACTAAAACATAAAATACCAAAATGAGAACATATGTATAAAATGAAACCGAACATCTAGAGTAAAAATGTATTCAAATGAATAAAAGACAATGACCCACGCATTTTTTTTAAATAATTTAAAACAATTAACAGTACAATATCAGATAGAAATAAGAAGTGCTAATTTTTATTTCATTAGCACCTTAATTATGCCCATACAGCTTGCTAAAGAGATGACGTATTTTTGTAGCTCATCCCGGAAGTTAATATCGCAGTGGTTCCTATTCAAATTGGCTTTTAAAATATCACAGAAATAACCTCTTTAACTGACAGAGGATTATGTCTTTTTTTGGTCGAGTGAACCAGTGCGATGTCAACTTCTGCATTGCTCTATGCCTACAACGCTTGATCTTTTTCCCCAAATCAGGGGCGAGTTCCAGCTCAAACCGGTGCACAACGTTTTTCTACGGTTTCTGGGTTAAACAACATGTTTCCTAGAAACGGTTTGCAACGGTCTGCAACAGGGTTTGAGGTGTTTTCTCTTGTTAGGTGGGTGTGTCAAGAATGTCAGTCCAATCAACAGCAACATGTATATAACCCATGCGGTATTTAAGATACAACTCGTACAATTGTCCAAATAAAGTCGTTTACAAATGTGTCCGCTGCAGCTCCTTATAAACAACAATTGAAGATATTAGAAAACGTACTCGGTTACTTACGTAACCTCGGTTACCTTAAATACTCTGGAACGAGTACTGCGAAGCAGGACGCTATAGGGAAAACTCTGGTTCAAAGTTTTACTTTGCACTAACAAATGGCCGTGCAGTATTTACTGCGTTTTTAAAAAGCTTCAGTCATCAGAGAAAAATTAGTTTTCCTCATAGCGTCCTGCTACGCAGTACAAGTGAAGTATTGATAGGGAACATGTATTTTGTTGAATTTAACATGTATTTGTACCAATTTTATCTAGCTCCAAAAACTCTAAAACTTCTAAAAGGACACAAATAATGGCCTTCTCAGCTTCCGTAGTTCAACTCTTGCGTCATTCCAACAGGCTGTTCAACCGCACCACAGTTTCTGTTTAAAAAACGTTTTGCAACGTTTTGTAGGGGCTGAACGCAGCCCATTTCAGCGCAAACCCTGCCCCTTGAGCGAAAACCCGACGTGCAACGTCTCTAGTTTCATTGTTCAGCTACATTAAACACTCAAAGGTTTGATTCGCCTCGCATAAACGATATGTGCCAAAATAATAGCTGGGAGATAACCAGTTTTGTTAAAGAACAAATAAGTAATTGTGCTATATAACGCTGACAGAATCTTTGTCCATGGTTTGTCCTGTTTGTCAATGTTTTAACTGAGATGATCCAACATTTAAACACACAACAGTTATTAAAATAAGGCAGTGGTGCGATGGATGCTATTCACACCAAGTGCAATTATTAGCTTATATTCAGTGATAGTCAGCAAAAGCCACATTTTCTGCCTCCTAAACTTGTTAGCCCCTTTTATAATATTTGTATTATTTTATTGAAAATTAATGTCTATAGGATCTGATATGTGATGGGAAAAGTACTCTTTGACCCGAGACAGTTTCGAACCGAGCTCTCTAACCTCAAAGCAACCAGTAACGTTACTAACGCTTTTCACAAATGGAGTAGTTAATTTTAGCTCAGTAATTTTCCGTAATCTAATCAGAGACCAGTAGATTTACACTTACATTTTTACATTTAGTCATTTAGCAAACACTTCTATCCAAAGCGACTTCCAGAGAGTTCAGGGAGCAATAAGACGATAAGATTATGGTAGACAAGGTAAGGGATTTTGTGGTGTCCACCAAACAGCTTTTCGTTTTTTACATTTATTCATTGCATATCGACATACATAAAACGCAATGCACTTTTGCATATAATGCATTAATAGAACAACATATTACAGTATTAAAAGAGCTGACCAATGAAATCGCTATGTACGCGAGTCATGGCGGAGGGGGCGTGGTTTAAGATCAACTGGTTTGGAGGAATACAATCTCGCGCCTACAATCATACAAGCGTAAGAGGAGTTTCCTGTTTTGCGTGATGACGTTTAATGTCCTGGACAAGGGCGGTGGCCGCATGGCAAATGCTGTTTATGCACCTCTGAAGGGTGCTTCATGTAGTGGACGCCTAACGAAAAGTTGTTTCAGATAGAGTGGAAATTACATTATTTTTGTAATGCTCCATTTATCAAGCTTATTTCGAATGGTCAACTTATAAATCACAATTGTGCTATTACATCCAGAGTTTACTCACCAAAAGCTCTGCAGTACGAAGTTAGTAGGCTATAGCAATGTTCACTTCGGATTGGAACTCGCCCTACTTGCTCTCACTTAGCCACTTTTTAGCAACTATTTAAAGACACGTTAAAGCTTTTAAAATCATGAATGGGGTGTTATTGCTGTATTTTATGTCGTAGAATAAAAAGTTTAAAGTACCCTTAGTTTCTGTAAACAACACTCTTTTTATGACATTCATCTAAAACCCATTTGTGGAAACGACAATGGAGATGCTAGCAAAAGAGATGCTAACACATTTCCGGGTTTTCGGACTCACGCACTGAGAACTTTTTTCCAGTCCTTTGTTCCATTTATATTTAATCTTCGTAATATGAAAGCATGATGAGTGTCAGGTATGTACGTCTTATCAGCTAGGCTTCGGTTTTTTCTTTGTTTGGTTTATAAAGCCTATGATTTGGTTTCGTGTATTTATTTCTATTAAATGCTTTTCAGGGCGATGGTCTCACTAATATGTATTTATCGTCAACTAATATTATCTGCGTAGCTTGCCAAGCAAGAATGTCTCGACCAAACAATATAATAGTATTTGTGGTAATAATGATTATTCCCTGAGTTTTAGTGCTTTTATATCAACATTTTAGTTTGTATCTTCTCTCCATTCGTCGGCCTGGTCAAATTGAAACTTTAATTTCATAAAAGCTTCGACTTGACGTAAGAAGTGTAAAATAACAAAAATGCTACTATGCTAACTGCTGAAAGCAAGGTTAGATTAATTTACATATGTTTATATTAGGCATACAGTGACCTTATGTGCTTTGTTTGTTCTTAAACATTTCATGTTGATCTTTACTTTATGTAACAAACCATTTTTAGAGACCGTTTTCAATTTGGCTTGTTTGTTCGTTACATATTATATACAAATACAGTATATGGTTTTGGTTTCAGTTCTTGCGCCTCGTGTGGTC
The DNA here is from genome assembly GCA_008369825.1 of Triplophysa tibetana. Lineage (NCBI taxonomy): Eukaryota > Metazoa > Chordata > Actinopteri > Cypriniformes > Nemacheilidae > Triplophysa > Triplophysa tibetana. Next base: position 16,968,327 of record CM017906.1, on the reverse strand, counting down.
ATAGAGGTTCTCAGCTTTGTTCTATATTAACGTTCACAAACATACACAGAAACGAGCCCACACGGTTTGTCTTTTATTGCTTAGCCGTGCAGCATCGTTCAAGGTTTTACTTTCTCATGATTATTCTAGTACTTCACAACCCTGTGGAGTCAACACACAACTGAACATTTGGGATGTTTCTCTTTTTGGACAAAACCACTTTATGACTTGGACTCATCTAGTCATCATATCTCTCTTAATACTGTAAAACGTAGTGTCTTAATAAAGTTTGTGCCTGTCTGTTTAAAGGCAAACTGTAAAAGGTCCAGACCGGGGAACTTCATTATAAATGGTGTCATGGAGACAGAATCTGTTCAAAAAGACATGGTCTTTTGCTTTTTGGAGCAACCTTACCACATAACATAATATTAAAATATGTTTGGTCTTTTTTATTTTTCAGGTGCCTTGTTATCTACCTGTTTGCAGGGTTGCTTCACAAAGGTAAACAAACTAACAAACTAGGTGCAATTGTAGGGCTAATACCCTAAATATAATCTAAGGACTATAGTGTATTTCTACATTTTTAAACCTCTCTTTGTTTTCAGTGTCTCTGCAGGTCGCAGTTACAGGTCATATTGGAGAGAATGCTGTCTTAGATTGTTCTTACAAAGCAGATAAAAATAAAGTAGAAACAGTGAGTTGGATGTATAATCACACCCTCACTGTGTATGTGTTTAGTCCAGGCAGTTCACAAAGTAAACCTGATGAAAAGTTTGAATCTTTTCCTGAGGAGTATGTTGATGGAAAATACTCTATCAAAATAAAGGAGCTTCAACAAACTGATCAAGGCGTTTACACCTGCATGATCACACCAGCAGATTATTTTACGAACATACAGCTCATCGTTGAACCTAAATCCAAAGGTGGGTACAAATCATCACAATAAAGTTCTTAATTAAAAAAAACGTAGGCAAAAGAACTATAAAGAATGTATTACTTTGGCTCATTTCAAAGGCTGCATTTTAAACAACAAAGCACAAATTAGTGTGACCTCAACACATGATTTTAATTACAACTTTTCATTGTTTTACAGATACAACAGAAACAAACATTGAAGAGGGAGATAAAAAAACACAAAAACCATCCAAACTTGTTATAACAGTATGTGTTGTTGTTGCTGTTTTACTCTCTGTTGGGATTCTGCTCATTCTGCTCATTGTGCGCATAAAAAGGAAATTGAGTTCACACTAGAAAAATGTTTGCATCTTGTTGCCTTGGATCAGCTTACTAAAACAAATAGAATTTCGAACTCAAACACTGTGTCTATACCAGACACGACGCGAAAATCCTATATACACAACCCAAATCTTATATACGGTCTGTGGTACTGTATATTCTATATTCAGTTTACTGCTCCTTGACAAGAATTAATAAAATGAGCACGGCAAAAAGAAGAGTGATGCTAAAAGTGATGCGTTTAACAACGACAGCGAATTCTTCATCAGTATAGAACAGTATTCAGTATTTTTAAAGACTGCTTTCGTCCTTTTGTTTTCAATAGCCTACATTTTCATTGTGATGGATGTAATAATAATTATGTAGCAAACCATTTGACATGATTTGATAATTGTTTTCACGGCCCACAATGGAAATGAATCACTGTATCACGGGTGGGCGGAGTTCCTTCGCTAGAGCGGCCATATTGAGCGTTTCATTCCTCCCCATTAATTCTTATGTCAGTCAGAAAGTTATTTTTTGTTACTTGAACCACCTGCCCACGGAAATATCTGCGATCCGACAACACAAGTCACTCCTTGGCTAGCATTTAAAATCTAGCTATTTGCGCTAATCTTTCGTCCTATGACTTTCACTGAATGATATCGGATACTTGATTTTACTAAATACTTTACCTTAAAGCACTTTGAGCACAAAAGTTTCTTTACTTTCGAAACACACGCTTTTGATACACTCTTGCGACACGTTCATTTCCTACACCGGTCGGTGTGCGTGAGCAGCCTTAGTATAAGTCAAACGCACTTAATAACAGAGAGTTCTGACTCTTATAATTCAGGTAGTGGGTGGGTGGGTTTTTAGTTGAAAACGGTCTTGTGTACGTCTGCCATTTCATTCTCATGTGACCCGTAGGCTATTTATGGGTGCTATAAACAAGCACCACAAAACTACATTTCTTGGTACTTAAATTTCAAATGAGTCACTCCTGTTACAGTTTTGCATGTTATTTTCAACATCTTCATTAATTTTTGCCTACTACCGCAATGGAAGTAGGTGATTTTGGACACAGTGTATGCTTATGAACTTCATTTCAATGGAAACACCCAGGTCTTAAAGAATTTCAGTTTTGTATGAATTGTTACACAAAAAAATGCAAGAACTCCTGTTACATTGATCTAAAGAAAATATGACAATTAAGATTCAGGCAAGAAGGGAGTGTTTTCTTGCAACTTTGTTATTTGTTGCCAGAAAGTTTGACTGTTTTCCTGATGATAATTTTGTTTGACTAGCACCTGATCTATTTGTGTCTGAAATAAAATATCAATACAAAATAATAATTATTGTTTACAGTGTGACTTTAATGTGACGTCCATATTTTACACAGGGTTTAAGAAAAGTAAATATTCAAATATTTGATTTGTGATATATACTGTATATGAATAAGCATACAAAGATACTTTAGACTACGATAATATATAGACTAAAATAAATGTGCTCAAAGGGCGTTCAAGAACAATTTCATAGTTAGTTCCGGTGGAATTTGCCGGAAGTACCTGCTTTTTTTGTGTTCGCATTGCAGGAACAGGACTTAATTTTAGTTCCGGAGAACCTTTTTGAAGGAACATTGTAGCTCCATCTCCAAGGCAGGGTCTAAACCAGCAGGACAGGAATGATCCGTGACCTAAGCAAATGCTGATTCCCCAAAGTTCTGTTGTTTATTTGATTGTCGTTGTTTGACATTTTTAAATGACATTGCTGTCAACCAGCTTACGTAACTAAATCGTTCCTTTTGCAAATGCGAATGGGTAAATGGCCTGAGGGAAAACTTAGTTCTCGAATGTCAGCCCTCTGTACTCATTCTGGAACTTTGTTCCTGAACTAATCTGGTTGGAAAGTGCCTATATAGCAACAAAATTGGTTCTTGGCTTGTAATCATAGGGAAACCACTTTTAGTGCTACATCGAACCATATCTTGGTGCTTCAGTGGTTCTTCAGAACCATACAGCACTGCTATCCGCATAATGAACCTTTTATACCCCTGTATGGTTCTTTAGCGGTTCTATGTAGCACCTCAGTCATCCCGAAGAACCCATGAAACACCAAGATATGGTTCTATAAGTGGTTCCCCTTTAATTACAAGCCAATAACCAATTAAAGGGATATAAAGCACCTTTTTTTTCGAGTATTGATACGTTTTTATCCTACCTGTGAGTTGTATAATGCATGTTTGGGTCTCAGCCCGGTTTCATCTGTGAATGTCTGCACACCCTACTGACTCATCCTCATGGGATTCCCAACATGTCATTCACTTTTGTTTTAGAAGTACTTTATTCTGTTATTTCGTTCCTTCTCACATTGACGACATCACACATAAATGTGGCACAACATACCCAATTCCCAATACGGATATTTCCACCCCTATTTAATCTTATTTTTTATTTATTTTATGTAGTACTTTTTTGTATCTGGGTAGATTGTTAATATTATTAGTATATCTTTTTTTATTCATACGAATGATGGCCACTTTATTAGGTACAGCAACTTGCTGTAAACGGTCTACCCAGATTTGTAGAAATAACTCAAATACGGTGTTCTGAAACCAAAAACTTAAAGTTTTGCATCTCTCTTTTAAACAACTCAGAGGAGACATTTTAACTCGCTTTTGGTGAACCTCCTTATTGAAACGGGCCCCTGGCCAAGACAACTGCTGAGTCGAAAACCATAAGTTCAACAGATACTGTATAACAATTAACAACAATCAAAAACATCTCTACAGAGAACGACATATTTTCAAACAAGTTCAGCTATTATGTTCTAAAAACAAGTGGTAAGAGATCTACAACTACACTTCATACAACAACTGAATATCAAAGAACAACTGAACAGAGAACCAACCTTTCGCCAAACTGTTTAGACTTTCATTTGCTTAAATATCATATTTATTATAAACTATTACTTTTCAATCTCTGTGCTGTCAATAGGCCTATTAGTGTTGTCATTTTGTAAGGCTGCATCCTCTGGAGGTCGCATTCCAAGGCTACTATGTCATTGAGACTGTCTGGTTTCCATACTAACAAGTAAGACACTCCAATAGCATCCTTCAAATGCAACTTTCTTTCACAGGGGGATACATGTGGTGTATCCTTTGTTGCTATAGCTGTATTTTCTTTGAATTAAGTAGAAATAGTAGTTAGATGCTACTGGTAATGATAAATAGTGGCAGATAACGTTACTATTTGCACCTCAGTATTGTTGTGCATTAAACATTATGCAATAATAACAGAGTGTAATTCATTATATTTATAAAAATCTATTAAAATGATGGGAACTTATTGAGATGTTAATGCCTTACACCAGTGGCGATCGGTGCCTCCTCTTCAGGTGAAGCAGGCATTCAAAATATGTTTTCAGCGCTTCAGACTTTTGGAAGATCGCAAAAAATAAGCTCTGTGATTAACAAAGGTTTATGATGTTTACAGGTTTTGTCTATCGAGATAATCTTTACAAATTAACGTCACATTTGTTACTTTTGAAGCTGAAATACAATAGGCAGAAGTAAAATTGCTTACAGCATGGTTTGACCAGACTAAACTTAAGGTCGCTCGATATCAACGTTACAACCCCCAAGCCACCGACAACTCTTTCAAACTTTATAAAAAAATCTGTTCCCTGATAAGTAGTAGCTCTGTGAATGAATCCGCATGTATGTTTTAAGAGATTTTTGCCAATGTTGCATTATTTGTGAGCTTTACATGCGCGATGACGTCTTATGTCCCCGACAAAGGAAGTAGTCACTTTTAGCAACTTGTTAGCCACCGCCATTTTTAAGACACGATAAGGCTTTAAAAAATCACGAGCTGGTTATAGCTGGTGTGTTTTATGTCATAGAATAAAACGTGAAAATATTTAGAGGTTTTGTTTAACACAGACCTTATTTCAGGCGATTTACCAAAAACTCATAAAAAAAAACCATAGACTTTGAAGCAAGATATTGTCTTCAACAGAATTCGGAGGTTCCACCCAAACGAATACGCCAAAAAAGGGACGGCCTTCCTTAGAGAAGAGGAAGAGCCGCTGGAGTATTGTTTGGTTGTCAGGACAAGCTAAACTACTTTCACTTTCATCACAGTCCTACAGCTGGTAATAAGAATTCAGCTACACACATTCTAAGACAACCAACGGTCAAATAACAGCTTCCATGACTTTAATATAGGCTGTGAAAGCTGTTCTGTGTAATACACTGATATTGTGTGTGTGTGTGCTTAACACTTATATGAAACGTCATTTGAATTCAGCTTGCAAATGTCTCCTGTTCAATCTGCTTGTTTTATTATCCAACTCTGGTCCAATATAAAAAAGCAAAACTAACGCTTCTGTTATTAGTGTTATTTAATATAACCGGTCTGATGCCATTCTGTCCGGTGTCATTCCCCTCGCCATAGTAGGGGAAAAAATGCGATCCATAACATAGATTGACGTTTGCTCATGCACTCAGACCTCCGTTACACTTTGAGAGATACGCATGTTTTTAACTGATAAAGTGAAGTTGACGCCATTGTTACTGTTTATTGCTAAAAGCCAAAGTTTATGAATACACATGATAGGGCCAATAACCAATCTCGAAAGATCTGGTCATCTTTACCAATCAGAGCGTTTCAGGAGGAGGGACATTATATAGACCGGAATAAATGCAGTCGTTTTTTGAAAAGTGGGACAGCGATGATGTGAATATGTGAAATATAAAGCGATTTTTTTTTTTTTATTAGAATCTTGAACACCCATTGTTAAAGACCAAAAAACATAATCAAAGCCTCAAAAACAGCCAAAGACAGGGTCATTTAAGGATCACAGTGTCATCTAGGCAACAGCAACATACTGTTCTTTTATCTTTGCCTCCGACCTCATGTGGTCAGACAGGATCTCAGTTTTATTTTATTTGTAAGTTAACAGAAGAACACCGAAATAACCTCACAAAGTTTTAGGGCCAGATTTACTAACAGCTTGCGGTAGCGCAAACCATCTTTTGACGTTAAAAATGCACTGTCAGGATTCACTTAATATACGCAGTGAAAGATGTGGTAGCCTATAGTTATTTTTGTGACTATCATTTGCATATGCATTGAGTGTACGCATCTATTCAGCTAGATGTGATCTTATTGTGAGAACCTCATCACATTACTTTAGTTTAAAATCATTTTGGTCTTTTTTTCTTTCTGCAGGTGCCTTATCTACCTGTTTGTAGTGTTGCTTAACAAAGGTAAGCAAAGCAACAAACTAACTGCATTTTAAAGACAAATACTTTAAATATGGTCTAAGGACAAGTTGTGTATTTTTGTGTTTTTAAACCTGCCTTTGATTTCAGTGTCTCTGGAGGTCTCAGTTACAAGCTATGTTGGAGACCCTGCTGTCTTACCGTGTTCTTACACAGAAGATAAAAATAAAGTACATGAAGTGATTTGGATGTACGATCACGAAAACATTGTGTGTGAGTTTAGTCCAGAAAGCCCAGAAAGTAATATGGAGAGTGAAAGATTTTAATGTTTTCGTAATGAGAATGACCGTGGAAACTACTCTATTATTATCAAGAAACTTGAAATGACTGATAAAGGCATGTACACCTGCATAATCTCACCAGCAGATCATTATGAGAACATACAGTTTATCATCATGAATCAGACCAAGATTCAAGATCTAATCTCCAAAGGTGAAACCCACTGGAGCTTATTACAGTATCTGTTGTTGTTGCTGTTTAACTTTTTGTTGTTAAGATTGTGTACATAAAAGGGATATGAAGGTCCCATGAGAACAATGTATGCATCCTGTCAAATTATTCATCCAGATTACACAGAATTATTTAAATTTTTTCTAACCCGTTTCAGGATATTACCCTTTCCCAATGTTGTTGGACTGGTCGGAGTTGTTGTAGCAGATTCTGAACATTGCACTTATACTTTGTTTTGTACTAAACAATACAAACTGCAACATAGTTAAGCAAAATAATATTTCATAGAGAACACACTGGGTCTTTTGGTTTATATACAGGTATATATATATACAGTGAGGAAAATAAGTATTTGAACACCCTGCTATTTTGCATGTTCTCCCACTTAGAAATCAGGGAGGGGTCTGAAATTGTCATCGTAGGTGCATGTCCACTGTGAGAGACATAATAAAAAAAAATCCAGAAATCACAATGTATGATTTTTAACTATTTATTTGTGTGATACAGCTGCCAATAAGTATTTGAACACCTGAGAAAATCAATGTTAATATTTGGTACAGTAGCCTTTGTTTGCAATTACAGAGGTCAAACATTTCCTGTAGTTTTTCACCAGGTTTGCACACACTGCAGGAGGGATTTTGGCCCACTCCTCCACACAGATCTTCTCTAGATCAGTCAGGTTTCTAGCCTGTCGCTGAGAAACACGGAGTTTGAGCTCTCTCCAAAGATTCTCTAATGGGTTTAGGTCTGGAGACTGGTTAGGCCATGCCAGAACCTTGATATGCTTCTTACAGAGCCACTCCTTGGTCATCCTGGCTGTGTGCTTCGGGTCATTGTCATGTTGGAAGACCCAGCCTCGACCCATCTTCAATGCTCTAACTGAGGGAAGGAGGTTGTTCCCCAAAATCTCGCAATACATGGCCCCGGTCATCCTCTCCTTAATACAGTGCAGTCGCCCTGTCCCATGTGCAGAAAAACACCCCCAAAGCATGATGCTACCACCCCCATGCTTCACAGTAGGGATGGTGTTCTTGGGATGGTACTCATCATTCTTCTTCCTCCAAACACGTTTAGTGGAATTATGACCAAAAAGTTATATTTTGGTCTCATCTGACCACATGACTTTCTCCCATGACTCCTCTGGATCATCCAAATGGTCATTGGCAAACTTTAGACGGGCCTGGACATGTGCTGGTTTAAGCAGGGGAACCTTACGTGCCATGCATGATTTCAAACCATGACGTCTTAGTGTATTACCAACAGTAACCTTGGAAACGGTGGTCCCAGCTCTTTTCAGGTCATTTACCAGCTCCTCCCGTGTAGTTCTGGGCTGATTTCTCACCTTTCTTAGGATCATTGAGACCCCATGAGGTGAGATCTTGCATGGAGTCCCAGTCCGAGGGAGATTGACAGTCATGTTTAGCTTCTTCCATTTTCTAATGATTGCTCCAACAGTGGACCTTTTTTCACCAAGCTGCTTGGCAATTTCCCCGTAGCCCTTTCCAGCCTTGTGGAGGTGTACAATTTTGTCTCTAGTGTCTTTGGACAGCTCTTTGGTCTTGGCCATGTTAGCAGTTGGATTCTTACTGATTGTATGGGGTGGACAGGTGTCTTTATGCAGCTAACGACCTCAAACAGATGCATCTAATTTAGGATAATAAATGGAGTGGAGGTGGACATTTTAAAGGCAGACTAACAGGTCTTTGAGGGTCAGAATTCTAGCTTATAGACAGGTGTTCAAATACTTATTGGCAGCTGTATCATACAAATAAATAGTTAAAAATCATACATTGTGATTTCTGGATTTTTTTTAGATTATGTCTCTCACAGTGGACATGCACCTACGATGACAATTTCAGACCCCTACATGATGTCTAAGTGGGAGAACATGCAAAATAGCAGGGTGTTCAAATACTTATTTTCCTCACTGTATATATATATATATAACAAAACAAAATTCTAATGAAACTACACTGACCACATGAAATACAAACATTGAAATCAATGCAAATCTATTATAATAAAATGTTTCCAACACTTTATGGACTTTCCCTAAATTCCCAGACTGTAAGAATGTGGGTGGCTTAGTAAACATTATTTTAATTTGCTAAAACATATTTAATATTAATTATATTACTTTTTTAGTCGCTCTGCTTTCAAGAATAAGTGTTTGTTTTAACATTTTCTAGTTTAAAATTATAAGTTTTTTGAAAGTTGTGAAAGATGCTGCAGTTTGGGTGGAAGCTGGCAGTTCATTCTACCTCAGGGGAACCGAATGAGTTAAAGATTTTGCAAGCAATTTGGTGCCTCCCTGTGATGGAATAACCAGACGTCGCTCATTTTCTCATTGCTTGTTTCGCAGGAAATATTTTTTTATACAAAAACATTTTCAGAGGTTTACATGTGTAATTCTCTTTTTCCCTCAATATTTCAGCTTTTCCAGATTCTGTGTACTCTTTTGAGCAGCACTGTAGATATGTATATTATATTGCATTTCTATCAATAGATCCTCAAAAATAGGGGACCACACACTGGTCCTTTAAGTTACAGATATTCCCTTGTTCTTATGTTATCTACAGTCTTTGTGTTTGAACTTCTGATAAACAAAGCATGCATAATAAAATCATAGGTTGTGTAAAGTTGCAGGTGTGATGTTTTTGTAATAAATCATTGTTTATTGTCATTGTATTTTGTTTTTGAAAGTTTTTTGATGAGACCTAACCTTTTGTATTTATTGTATTTTATCAAATATTTCAGGTTCTTGGTATAGATTAGTCATTAGTGGTTCATTTCTCATTTAACACAGTTTCGTTGCTGCAAAAAGCTACCATCACCTTAGCATATTCGGTTACAATTTATGTTCTGTTACAATATATTATAGTGGAAGAACTTTATTGCATTAAATGTATTTTGTATATATATAGTAAAAAATTACAAATTAAGAAACTGTTGGGAAAATGTGGTGTTATGTTAATATTCTGCTTTATATTATTATCAATATAGCACAGCGTTTCGTATTAATATATCAGAATTTGCTTCAGTAGCAAAGATAAAATCTTTAATCTTTGCTCTTAAAATAAATGTTGCTGAAATGTGTTTGCTATTTTACTGCCGCACATACAAAACACTTTTTTTTTAGTTTGACCTAATAATTTGGATTAAGGTTCTTTATTTATTTTATGTGGTAACTGAATTGATTTGTTTGTTCCCTGACTTAATATGTAAACCCTTATCTGTTTACTGGGTTTATTTGTTTTACTTTGGATGGGTAAGCAGAATATGTTGCACAAAAGAACCACCAGGGGAAGCCAAAGAGAAAACATCAGGAAAAATGCTCACATGAAAAGGAATATTAGTAAATTACAAAACACTAAGATTTTAACAAAATACATATTTTTTCGTGTTTCTAATTTTATGTAGATTATCTTTCCACATCAATATCTTAATGCAGTTAACAATGTATTAAATAAAGATATCATCTGTATTATTATGCACATTGGACAATTGTTTAAACAAACAAACAACCAGAATGGGGATATAACCTTCGTAAAATCCTAAATCCCCTTCAATACGGCTTGTATATATATATATATATATATATATATATATATAAATATATACATTTGTGTCGACAATTACTTTGTATTTCCTGAACTAATGAAGGCCAAAGTACCACCTAAAATAACGTTTTCAGACTGAGATGTACAGACAACATCTCCTGCATTCCAAAACAACTTCAGTAAAAGTATCTGATATAAACAGTACTTGAGTATTTTACTCGTACTGAATGTAGGCTCAAAGAAGCACTAGTGCTCAACACTTAAAGACATGTCAGTGAAAAACAAGAAACAATTGATTCGTGAAGAGAGAAATCGCTTTTATTGCTTTTATAACGTGGGACAAGTGTCACTTGAAAGTTTATATTTTATAGCCCATGTTATCGATGTTTTTTCTGACTTCAGTTGAAAGATTAAATACGTAATATATTCTAATTCATTCTATTGTTGATGATTGAATCGATTAATTTTTTGTTAGATTTAATTTTTTTTAGATTGTAGTTTAAACAAAAAGTTGATTTTCACATACATTAACATTTATTAAACTATTGGGTTTCTTTTTTACAACTTGATTCTCAGAAAGATGAAACAGTAATTCAGGCTGCACCTTTCACAATGTTGTGGGACTAGTTTTAGTGGTTGAAGCAGGTTTCATTCATATTTTGGATGAAAGCTGTACTGCAAAACAATGACATCAAACCCCAAAGAGATCAATCAGGGCGTAAACACACAGGTGAACAATTTAATTGGTCTCTATACAGTGGGTTCTAAACGACAACATTATTTGTCTGGTGTCCGACCAATCCTGACAGATGTCATGGTTTTATCTGCATGCAAATGCTGGGATTTACAATTTGATATTCATGAAGCATGCTCATCTTGTAGAATAAATCTGTGCTAAGCCTGTGGATATTCTATTGTTCTCAATGGGAATCTAAGGACACTCCCTCCTGCACTTAACTTACATTTAGTGTCCACCAGATGGCAGGTCGAGTTGATATCATGCTGGGAACCTTACAATCACTATTTCTCCTTTTTTTATATGGAGTTGCTGTTCTTCTGGCACACATAACTCTGATTTTACTTAATGTAAAAAACTGATGGTCACTTTATTAGATACATGTTCATATATCCAATAAGTCAATCAATGAGCTGCAATTCAATGCTTTTAGGCATGTAGGTTTAAAAGGAGACTTTGAGCATAACAGTTGTTGGAGCCAGAGTATTTAGGAATCTGTTGATCTGGTTCACAGAGAAAGGGAAGAAAGAAAATTGAATATCCATAAGAAACTGTTATCTGAGTGAAAATGCCTTGTTGATGTCAAAGGAAGCTCAAGCTGAAAAAAGGCAAGAGTAAATCATAAGTATTCAGATGACCATCCATTGAAGTGCAACACATCGAACCTTGAAGCAGATGTGCTACAGCAGTGTGTCTGTCTAATGGCATATCATCTTTATGCTCAGATCATCTCTTGAGTATGGTTTCTTCACAATGTGCTTCAACATTCTCAGATGGTCTCCACAGTAAACAGATCTGTGTATGTGATGGAACAGAAGATTTGCATCATGGATGTGCAGCAGACAAATTTGCACATTTCATGGCAATATGATGCAAATCTCAGAAGAAAGTGAACAGAACTTTCTTGAAGGCAGTTCTGAAAGCAAAAGGGGTCCATCCAGGTACTAGCATGGCGTTACTAGTAAAGTGACTGGTCAGTGTTTTTATGTGGTAATAACACAACAGAAAGACATACAGGTATTCCTGCAACAGTCTCCAAAATGTTTTTCTCAAACAAAAAGAATTTGAGAAATTAAAAGTACACAGGAGATGTAAACAGAGAACTTAATGTAATTCTGCAATAATTCAACATTCCCCATAGGAAATAGAAATCTCTGAGCCTATATTTTAAGCATTTTTTATTCTGCTAAATCTACACATAATTTGTTTATTTAATATCGGTCAATATATGTGTAGGCCTATATCTGCAGTATAGTGTATAGTGTATTAATGTAACCTGTGTAACATTGTTTTATGAACAGAGCAGTTGTCATGATCTGTTCTGTGTTTCCCCAGTTCATTGTGGACTTCATTTTCTATCTGTTTCCTGTTTGATTTTGTAGTCCATTGTAGGTCTGTGTTAATCGTTGCCCCAGGTGTTTCTTGTGCTCTTGTTTTCCCAGTGTATTTAAGCCCTTGTGTTTCATTTGTTGGTTGTCAGTCATTTTGCATGTTTCCTCTTGTCTCTTTCTTCAGAATATGGATGACCTTGTTTAGATTAGTTTTGTTTTATCTTATTAAATCTTAAACTGCATGTGGGTCTGCTTCTCTGCCTGGTTACTCTGCCCAATTGTTACAGCAGTAGGTTTACATTACATGTGTAAGGTTCTGTCATCTGAACTATGCTCATTCCAAAGTATATGTGCATAAATAAATAGGTCAGGGCTGTCAGATTGTCAGTACAAGGTATTCGTGGCTAACAAAATCACAAGAACAGAGGCAGAGAGAGATTTGGTAACTATTGTGGAATATTTTTTTAATGGGCATTAATTTGTTTCTTACAAATGCACACAATATTAATAATTGTGCTTTTTAATAATGTGGCTATTGTTAATTATTTTATGTCACTTCTAATAGAGACATAAGTGTAGACTTATGTAACAAATGTGATTAATGAGTCAGATATGTAAACTTGTTTTTAGGGAGTGGAGTTTAAAGATCCCATCAGTGTACGTCATTTTAGAATTCAACAATCACGTGAAACATCTAAACTTACCTGTTAAATATTAGGCAAGGCTACTCTAAACATATTAACAAGAACATTATTAACCCCTAACCCCAAAATAAGATTACTTATGTTTAGACCGACAGCTTATTTGATGTCACCTCTGTTCTGTCGGATTTAAGAGAGAGTGGCTATTACTCGAAAACATTTCTAGGATACATTTTCCATAATTCCAGAATATTTCCAGTAGTCTATGTTTTTTCTTCTATGAATGTGTTTTATTTACATTTAGTGGTTTTTGGTTATCGCCCTTAATGTCTCCGGAGCAATAAATATAAATAAACCAATAAATTCCTCAATTACTGAACAATTCCGGTAACGGCGAAAAGTCTTAAATGATTTCAAAGGCATACAAAAGTTATAACAGTCCATTATTATTACAAGTGTCGACACCTGTTGTGATTCCAAGAGAAGTAGGCTAATATTAATAGGTATTAGTCGTGTTACGCACCTTTATCGCTGCATTCACGGGGGCTTTAAACGCCTTCGCAGATCATAATCCATGTTTTCTTCATTTATGTTCATTCCGTTCGTCATATGGGGATGACAACACTAAACAGCTGAAACAATAAACGAAAGTAAAGGTAGTTAAGGGAGGAGCTTTTAACCTCAATCTTGTCAATCATTATTGCTAACCTCACTTCTGAGTAATTACCACCACCATACAGTATCAGCTACGTGTCATATTCACCTCAAACTTTACATCATGTACAGATTTATAAACGTTGAATGATATTCCAGTTTTCACCTTTAGGTCGTTATTTTTACCATTTATCATTATATTCTCGTCATCTTTATGTCTCTCGTGCTTATTTGAGTTTGGACAACAACCGACATCAACCTGAATTCACTGTAAATCTAGACTAATCTAGAATTTGACTTTAAGCAAAATACTGTGGACGGTAGTTATACAGCATATTCTGTCTTTTAACATTACAACACCCTACAGCTGAAATAGGCCTATGTAGAATCTCTAAGAATGAATATTGAAAATTCCACAGCATATCAACCGATTATTTTATAGATTCCTTTTTAATTGTTTTGATTTTTTTATTATCATTCCTTTATCTAATCTTGGACTTTGGAACTTGTCTGCTGACGTCAATGACTTTGGTGAATGGCTGTTCATTATTTGTCTTGTAACACATTGATCTACAATCTGTTTCTCTTTCTTTTTCATTTGTAAAAGCAAATCAAACAAAGTGGCTTCCTGATAATCTCACTGTCAAATTTTACAGTCCACAGTTTAAAGCAAACTTTTAGCCCAAAATTTACTTTTGCGGAAGGAAGGTAAGTCTTGTACAGAAATTTGGTGTAAACTGAAAAATTAGAATATGTGCTTTGAGAAAAAGGATATTAAGTGTTTGTATCATCTCTGCTTTGCATCTGTATTTAAAAAATACAGTTTTTACTGCACATGCACCGTACTTGTAGTTTCAATTGAGAACAAATCATTATTAAGTTTGGCAGAATGTCAAAAGATTTTCTTTTGTAGCCCTTATATTGGCAATACCAAATACCAATAATAAAAATTAACCCTAAAAATAACTTTAAAAGGTTTTAGGTTTTACTATAAGACAGCCATTTTTGGTTACTGGTTTACACAAATATTTATACGTTTTGTAAGGTAACCACTGCGCCTTTTCTTTTGAGAAAGTGGTCAATCTGGTCGCCTGGAATTGTGGCAAAGCATATTCGACATGTTTAAAGTACATTCAGACTCACTGCGTTTTTATAAGGCCTGCACCCATGTAGTCTGACCTAAGGCAAATAATAAATAAGAACAAACCTTTTGGACAAACAATATCCATCTAAACATGCAGCACTTTGGGCTAATGACATTACATCACATTTAATAACATTAAAGACACTTTCAAACCCAGAGAAAGATGACTTGTAAAGCAGAATTTTGCAAAGCAAATTCATGATGCAAATAAAAATATCTTCACTCTGTTTCCTCTTTCACTTTTCCAACTGGATGTTCTGCATTCTTATGTTCTGTCTGACCTGGTTTCATCACAAGTTGAAATAATTCAAATGAGATGAGTGAAATGTATATGCTTTTGGTGATACAAAAACTGTGTATTCTTTTTTTACAGAGACCGCAAATGATTTTAATTCTGGTGTGCCTTTGAACATTAAATAAAATATGGAATTTTGTGATTTTTAAACAGTTTCGTTTTGATTTATTTATCTCAGTAAGCAGTATTCATAAAGCAGTTTAGATGAAAATAACAAAGCAACTTTCAATGCAAGCAGAAGGCCATTTTAGTGTGTTGAATAAAACAGCTGAGCCTTTTCTCTGTTAGCGATGCGACTCGATGAAGGTGAATGGTTGTCAATATTTGGTTAAGTCAGTGTGTTCCTGTAGCACCTAAACTATTTGACATGAACTTTTCTCAGATACAGAGTCATAACTAGAACATTCATTTCACATTTGATCAAAGATTAAAAATCACCTGTTCACCAAACAGTGATAACTCACTCAAGCGATATTGTTTTGTACACTGAATGAATCTTTTCTCTGACAAAGTGGTCAACAAGACAAAGCGGTCATTCTTAAAATAGACTTCATGAGCATTTGATAGAGAATAGTCACTAAACAATCCCTGTTGAAAAAAACATGCTGGTTAGGTATGTTTTGAAGCATGGTAGCTGGTTTAAGCTGGTCATGTGCTGGAGCTAGTTGCTTAGGACCATCACCTGCGAAAATGTTTTCCGTTAAATCTAAACACAATTTGTTTATATAATCATATGAAACAATAAATGCATTTTTTTGTAATGTTCAGACAGCTGAAACCACCGTCTTAAAGGAAACAAATGATTTTAATTTATTCAAAATTGAGGCCAATTTTCTCTTTAAATAACTGGGCGATGGCAATAAAGGGTCAAAGCTCAGTTCAGTGAGCCATAATACACAGTGCTCAAATTAGTTACTTTTCATACCCCACTATTTGACTATGCTCAATACATCATAAATTTGAATAAGAAAAACCCTGGTCCTGTTTCATTACGGATATGGATATGAATTGATATGCTCTGCTCATGTTTGCAGAAAGTTTTATTTCTTGTTCCTGGACTGATAACAAATCAAACAAATGGTTTCAGTGTGAGGGTAAAACAGATAAACATTGGTAGATAACAGACAGAAATGTCAAGAACTTCCGTTAGCAAAGAAATCCCTGTTACACACAACACATTCGAATTTTAAATTATTTATGATTCATAAAGGGATAAAATAACAGGGTTTAGCACATGTTCTTATCTGTAGTTATTTGCTTTATGTTATGGACCATAAGCAATGATGATACTATGAGTTGTGTATCAAATTTTTATACTTTATTGGATTTGAATCTTCTGGATGTGGTCCACTACTGGGGGTTCGGTATAATTATGAATTAATGTTACATTTATTCAACGCTTTTCAGGACACTCAAAGCGCTTTACATGGAAGGGGAGATCTCCTCAACCACCACCAATGTGCAGCATGCACCTGGATAATGCGACGGCAGCCATATTGCGCCAGAACGTCCACCAAACCCAATGTGTCCATATGTGGATGATTAGAAAATATACAGTATTTCAAAAATGTCAATTAGATGTGATGTCCAAGTACACTGTAATACACAAATGAAAAGAATCTAGATTAAATCATATTAGCTTTTTAAAGGCATCTGGTTTTTGTCTAAGTTTGTGGTTCTTTATGCCCGACACTGAAGTTGAAACTGGACACTGAAATGTTTATTCACATGAGTGATAATATCAGTCTGTCAATAACAAATATTCATGTGACTTTATGTGAACGTCCTGCAATAGGTGTCAACCAAACATTAAGGTATTCAGCATAGTGATAGCACAGATGTCAATATTTGCCAATGTAAGGTCTCTCAGTTTCTATGACAAATGTTTGTTTGATGGAAAGCATGTTTTATTCAACCCACTTTCAGAATTGTCAAGTCCATAATGGTCAATTTTCCTCATAAAAATAAAATACAATAACTATTGTATGATCTATCAAGAGCTATCCCTTTTCTATTTGTTAGGTATTATCGTTTCTTGTTTGTGCATTTTTATTCACAGAAATCCTATAAACTATGTCACCTCTCAAAAACTGTCATTTTCATCACATTCATTACATGCACATGTTTATTTCCATTGTGTATAGAAATTGTGTATAATTTCATATTTTTCTGAGGTCAGGACTGCAACATTGGGTTTAGGAAAATATACAGATATGTTCAATATATTGTTAATAAATACAATACCTGATGGCTTTGTTCTGACAAAATAATGTTAGTTATCAAACACAGGATTGTGTCATGGTGACTCAAGTATTTGCACTTACACGTGTTAGCCAGCAGATGTCATCCACGTGCCATGTGTCAGCATCATCAACAGAAAGTCACAGCACGAGCACAGCTCCCCCTTCAGACACATGATCGAGTTCTTTCAAAACTGATGTTTGATTCCGTAACAAGTTTCTTCAAGTTTGTTTTTGTGTGAATGACATGATAGTCTTTCATTATGTGTGCCACCATGTACTATATAGAGAGTTCATTAGCAAAAACAGAAAACACAATTCATAAACATTTTCTAAATCATGTTTTTTATTGTGTTATGATGTTTTTATTGTTGTAGCTGTTTGAGTTATGATTACTTAATCAAAACAACCAAACTGTAATTTGATTGATATTACCTGGAATGCACAATAAAAACATGAAATGTGATCAGTTATTTGTTTTCGCATATGAACTCTTTTTATGTGCTCTCTGGCCTCTTCCCTTGCTGTATTTTTGCACAATTTAAACACAATTTGATATTGCTTTTATTTAAATCACATATACACACAGTTTGTTGGATTTGCATAGGCCTAATTTAATAGGCCTACTGACACCTGTATTTTTAACAACAGGAACATCAGAATGAGACACAATGGCACATTATCATCATTATATCTGCTCTGATGAATGCTGTTCTGATCATTGTGGTTGTTGGTGAGATATTGTTTGTGATAAATTTAAATATTAATAAAAAAATAAATAATTTAAAAAACTCATATTCTCCAGAGGTTATGGTAGTTGTTATAGGAGAAAGATTAACATGAGCTCTCTCTGGTCTCGTCTTTGGCCTCGTCCCTCTCATTTCCCGTTTAGCCTTCTATTAGTGTTTCATGGCAGACATGTGTCTATTGTTCATTTTCCTTTGTAAGTCTCCCTATTTAAACACCTTGTGTTTGCTGTCATGTGCTCGTTGGTTTTGCTCACATGTCTTGTTTACTGTCTAAACCCTGTGGATTATTTACGTTGCCTTGTGTGCTCCCTTTCCCCATTGGATCACCTCTGCCTGTTGAATTGTTTTACCTTGTCGATTCTCTATGTTGTGTTATTGCTGTTATTTGGTTTTGGTTCTCGTTTATCAGCGTAAGTCTTAGTTTATTCTGTTCCATTGTTTGATCCCCTCGAGGGAAGGGTTTATTTTCTGTTTTGTCATTGAGTCCTGTCCTTGTTTTACCCCATTGTGGATTTTTGTTCGTAATAGTCTTCTTTCTATACTACTGCTGCCTGCACTTGGGTTCTTTCCCTGAAGATCGTAACAGAAATATTTATACAATTTTTTGTGTTTCCACATGTTTAAAAACATTTATCATGATTAAACTTTGAAGTTTAGAAAGTCTACTGACTTCCTGTGGCAAGCGTTTTATTTTTTTTAACGACAGGAACATGAAGGTTAGACTCAAGACTAACCAACGTTGTCTGTTTATACAAAGTCTAAATAAAGGTCATGGTGGATTTTTAACAGAACACCATTGATATAAAACACAGGTGGAAGAAATTCATCCGAATTGTTAATTTGAACAACAGTTTTGGGGTCTTAGGATGTGTTTGAGCATCATTAATTTGTCAGTTTAAGACTGTGATTGAAATCTATGGTACTTTTTTGTGATTTGGGAAAAGGATACTAATATTAAATAATAATAATAAATGATATTGTTTTTTCCCACATTAAGAGCTCATCCTTGTACAAAAAGGCATAGTGATGCTCACGTCTGATAGCAGGTTTCACAAGTTTTTTTGACCGTATCAGCGAGAGACCTTCGCTTGAGGACACAGGCAAAGCTGGATACTTGACAGTATTTTCATTCACCATCACTCCTGCTAACATGTCTATGAAAAAGTTTTTAAGGTTATTCCATGATACAAAAGTGTGATATTAAATGTGCATAGCTTTTGAGTAAATGTATAAAGGCTAGTGACCATACTACAATGCTTCTGTTTCCATTTGTGGTTCAGAAAACCATGAGCTGATACATTGAAGTTAATTGTTCTGAGAAAAACACTGCAGTCGGTTCAAGGTTAAACCGCCGGTCTAGTCAAAGGTGAGACTATATTAGTCATGGGCTGCATGACCAAACCATTGGAAACATTTTCTTGACTTTATATTATATTTATTAAAGTATTTGCTGAAAATGAAAATATGTCACACATAGGCCTAAACACTCATGTGATGTTAAAACACAAATTCCAGAATAAACAGTTGGATATATTTGTTTGGCAACGCTTTTGTTCACACATCAAGGCAAAACAGAAAGTTTGTTAACTTAAAATCTTCTTCAGAATTTGAATATTTATACAATTAGATACTGATTTAAACATTTGAAAAACATTACTATTGTCATCAACATCTTTCAGATATTGCAAATAATTTCAATGGTTGGGTAATCAACATTTCTGACATCAGAAAGCAGTGAAAAGAAACTGTATGGTTTCCAAGACAACTTCATTATTTACAGATAAGCTTCATTATGCATCGGTTTCAAAAATTTTTGATGCAATTTAGCTAGTGGTTGTTAAAAAAAACAAGTTAGGTTATTAATTCACAAACCATTGAAAGATCCTTTATTGTACAGATTATTATTATATATTATTATTATTATTTTATTTCAAGGCAATTTACTAGACATTCAAGGACACCGTACACAAATAGAGATTTACTTTGACAGCTTTTTAGCAACATACAGTAGGTGCTGTTGATCTGGCTGGTCTTAATATTTTAAACAGATTGGAAAACGTCTTGGTTACGTATGTAACCTCAGTTCCCTGATGAAGGGAACGAGACGTTGTGTCGAGAACGACAGATGGGGTTCGCCCTTGAGTACCAATCAACTCTGACTACTATAGAAAAGGCCAATGAAATTTGGCGAATGAAATTTGCATGCCGGACTCCGCCCCCGGATATCCGGTATAAAACGAAGCCGGCGTGCAGCATTCATTTAACTCTTGTTCTGAAGAGCCTGAGAGCCTCTCAAACTGCAACAGAAACGATACGGGTTTGTGGCATAAGGGACACAACGTCTCGTTCCCTCCATCAGGGAACTGAGGTTACATACGTAACCAAGACGTTCCCTTTCTGTCGGTCTCTCGACGTTGTGTCGAGTACGACAGATGGGGTTATCCATGGAAAACGCCACAAACGCTGTATCGCGTCACAATCTCAGCGAAGCAACGGTGACAAGCCTGGGCGTGTCAGCTCGAAGCTTTCGTGAAACTTGTAACCTTCCAGTGTGGTGGTCGGGGGGTTCCAGAGCTTTCTAGGAGAAAGATGGATACAGCCCTGACCGGTAACTTTCACGGACGGGGCCTTAGCTCTCTACAGGCAAGAGGCCGTCTGGTACGGTTTATACCGGGAAAGCGCACTCTAAATCAGAGAAGCGCTGCAGAGGCCACCTCCTACCCGTGGGGAGGAATATGGTGGAGAATGAATGGTCTCGTCCTCGGAGGAGAACGCATAGAACGTGCGGACTGGGTAGTTAACCGCGAGGTGGAGGTCCACCTTGGGAAGCTCATGGGTTACCAAGTGTGGGAACCATTGTCATGAGGGTATGACAGACAGAACAGCCCGCGGTGGGGGTGTTACTGCGTCTGATAGCACAGGTCCGGTTAGAACTATGTGAGATAGGTCATGATATATCCCGGCCTAAGGGGGAAGGCTGCTCTGCCCAGCCAACCCCCAGGAGGTGCTTGCTTAGTGATGGATGGAATGCCTGTTCTTAACCAGTGTCTGGGTAAGAAGGAAGGTTGGTGAGGTATCAATTCTCTTAGCCATGTGTTTGGGTAAGAAGAAAAGGTAGATAGCACACTGACCCAACCTCTGGAGGGTGGGAAGGTGCTTTCGCAAGCATACGCCCCCCCGGATGCCAGTCCTACATGTCGCCACGCAGGACGTGGGCTGACACCGGGTTTACGCGAAGGCTGTTAACCCTTGCGAAGGTGTTTGGGCGTAGCCCAACCCGCAGCTCTACAGATGTCTGCTAGAGAGGCGCTTCTGCCAGTGCCCAGGAGGTGGCTAAACTCCGTGGAGTGAGCCCTCACTGCCAATGGGCATGGAGTCTGAGATCGGAATGCCGTCGTAACAGCATCCACGACCCAGTGCGCCGGCCTCTGCTTGGAGACAGCCTTCCCCTTCTGCTGTTCTCCAACACAAACAAGGAGCTGGTCAGAGCTACTGAAGCTCTGCGTGCGGTCCAGGACACAACACGGATGGGGTTGGGTCTTCCTCCCCGATGGGGAGCGCCTGCAAGTCCACCACTTGGTCCCCGGAGGGAGAAGTGGGAACTTTGGGCACGTATCCGGGCCTGGATCTCAAGATAACGTGAGAGTTTGCCAGGGCCGAATTTAAGGCGATCCGGGGACACAGAGAATGCTTGGAGGTCCCCTACCCTCTTGACGAAGCGAGCGCCAACAGGAGGGCCGTCTTACTCAGGTGAGGAAGATCGGAACCTGCGAGGGGCTCTCAAGAGGGTATGGAGCGGAGATGAGGCGGATTCCGCCCTCTCGCGCCCCTTAGGAACCTGGTGACCAGGTCGTGTTGCCCTAGAAACTTTCAATCAACTGATTCGTGATGAGTGGCGATAGAGACTACATACACTTTCAGTGTGGAGGGGAGATTTTAGTCTCCAGTCTCGTGAGCAGGGGAACACAATCCTGATCAAGCACCTCAGTGGGTTAGTCTCGTTGAGAAAGACACCAGGAAGAGAAGAGGCGCCGTCTAGAGGCGTGTAACCGCCTAGTAGATGGGGCCATAGCCTGGATGATGGTCTCAGCCGTATAGGGGGAGTAGCCATCTCAGGATCTTCTCATCCCGTCTACTGACCAGACATGGGAGTTCCAGAGGTCTGATCTGGGATGCCAGAACGTGTCCTTCTCCTGAGAGAGCAGGTCCTCTGTCAGGGGAATGGTTCAGGGGAGTCGCTGTCCAGAGCATCAACTATGAGGCCAAGTGCGGTTAGACCAGTACGGTGTAACCAATACACTTGGTGCTGCTCTTCCCTGACCGTGCACAGTTTTTTTGCAAGGAGGCTCCTGGGGGGGGGGGGAAGGTGTGCTTCCGCCCGTCCCGTGGTCAGCTGTGCGCCAGGGTATCCGTGCCGAGGGGGGCCTCGGTCAGGGAGTACCAAAGCAGACAATGGGTGGTGTCGTGGGAGGCAAAGAGGTCTATCTGTGCCTGTCCGAACAGTACCCAATTGAGCTGGACCGGGGGTGGAGTCGCCACTCTCCGCAAGGCGTATACTGACGAGAGAGCGCGTCGGCTGTCTGGTTCAGTTTGCCTTAGATGTGTGTGGCCCGCAGGGAGCGGATCACCTGCTAACTCCACAGGAGGAGGCGTCGGGCAAGTTGTGTTAGCTGCCGTGAGCGTACGCCACCCTGGCGATGTACACTACGGCTCACATGCTGTCCCGGAGGACCAACACGTGCTGGCTCTGCACTAGAGGCCGGAGCCTTCTCAGCGCAAGCAGCACAGCCCACAACTCTAGGCAATCCAGCGCAGACGGGGCCCCGTCCAGCGCCCTGCTTCTGCGTGCCCGTTGCACACTGGACAGCTGCGCCTTCATGGTGACAGAGTTTAGTTCCATACCGAGAAAGAGGATGCTCTGCACTGGGGAGAGTTTGCTCTTTTCTCGGTTGACCTGAAATCCCAATCGATCTAGATGCCAGAGCACCAGGTCCCTTTGTGTTCACAACAGATCCCAAGAGTGTGCCAGGATAAGCCAGTCGTCGAGATAGTTCAGGGACAGACCGAAAGGGAGGACTCTGTACTGACATGCCCACCCCTCGAACGCGAACCGTGGAATGGGGCGGTGTCGAGAGGATCGAGACATTAGAGTAAGTGTCCTTCAGGTCGATTGCCACGAACCAATCCTGACACCTGATAGATGCCAGGATGCGCCTCTGCGTGAGCATCTGAACGGCAGCTTGTGAAGGTGCTTGTTCAGGGTACGCAGACCGGTGGGGCACAACCTGCCGTCTTTCTTGGGAATGATGAAGTGTGGGTCGTGACCCACTGAACATCTTGGTTTGAGGGACGAACTCGATGCCTGTTTTGCCAGAAGGGTGGTGACCTCTACCCGAAGTACGGAGGCGTCCCTGCCTCTGTCAGAGGGAGAGATGATGCCCTGAAACTTGGGAGAGTCTCTGGCGAACTGGATCGAGTAACCAAGACGGACCGCCCGCAAGGCAAGCGAGACAGTGTGGGCAGCTCTGGAGCTCCCAGGGACTGTGACAGGGTGACCAAGGGGACGGTCTGCTTCATCATTCCCACAGGGGGTGGTTCGTCGGCTGGCAGAGCTAACCATCTGTCGCGGGGGTCCCCGGAGGGAAGGTTGGCTCCGCCTTTTTACCTGCCTGGCGGGACAACGGCACGCACTGTCGGTTGAGAGTGGTGACAGCTGTCGTATGTGTACGACCTCACACCTCGCCAGGGTGTGAGGTCGGTTCGCCGAGCACAGTCCAGTGGAGTGTGCGATCGGCTGTAAGTACACCCGGGGAGAACGGACAAGGGCCCGGCTTTGGCTACGAGGCAGGAGTCGTCCCGTACCGACCGATCAGAGCCATGGCTATGAAGGTTCGGGCCCGAAGTTGTCCTCCCTGGGGTCTTCCTGTCAGTGTCCCTTCTCGCGAGAAGGTTGCTGACGGGGTGGAAGTTTCCCCCTCGACCTCTGCTACCGGGGTGCCGCCTGTGGGGGCACAGGAACCGGAGCCGATGTCGAAGGGGTCCTGGGTTGAAGGGAAGCAGACCTCACGCGGGATCTCGGAGGCCTCTAGGCGGCCGAGTCGCGGCGTGGAAAAGTGTAGCTTAGTCCCACTGTCTGCTTCACCGTCAAAAACTGCTGAGCACAGTCCTCGACGGTGTTACCAACAACCCACCCTGCGAGATGGGTGCATCAAGAAAGCGGACTGCCTTGGTGTCACTCCTCTGCACAAGGTATAACCGGGGGTGTCTCTCCAGGACCACTACCGTGGACATCGTCCGACCCAGGGCCCGTGCCACCGCCTTGGTCGCCCGTAGAGCGCTGCCAGCGGTGGCACGGAGATCCTGCATTATACCCGGGTCGGCCTTACCCTCGTGGAGCTCTCTCAACACCTAGGCCTGGCGGACCTGCAGGATGGCCATGGCGTAGAGAGAGGAGGCAGCCTGGCTCGCAGCATCGCAAGCTTTCGATACCGTGATGCCAAAGTCTTGCGTGCTTAGGGCGGTAGGTTTGGCCGATTCCCCTCAGGTGGTAGCCGTCCGCGGCACAGGTGCACCGCGGGCGGACGTTCCACCCGGGGGATCTCGACGTAGTCCTTGGCTGCCCCACCATCGAGGGAAGTAAGGGAGCCGGAGCTGGTTTCACAGGAACGATCCGTGGAGCGTTCCAAGTTTTACACAGCTCCTCATGCACTTCCGGGAAAAACATGGCACCCGGGCTTTGCGCGGTTTGCACCGCACTCCGACCTCAGGAACCACGCATCCCCGGGTTAGCACGGGTGACATCACTTCTGCTTCCTCCTGAACTCCACCCGGGGGTGGAGCTCAGATTCGTCAGAGCCGGATGCCAGTCTCCCTCCGATGCTGCGAGCGACGTCTCATCTACGTCACACATCGTTTCCGAGTGTGTGCGTGAGAATCCGGACGGTATGCCACCGCCGGTTGGGGAACATTTAGAAGAGCGAATCGGGGTGCGATCGGCCCGTGAGCACTTGGCTGGCGGGTTTACGTTCGCAGAGTTCCCCATATCACTAACGCTGCTAACGTGGGTGGTCATCGGGGCCGTAGCCACAGATGTCACAGCCCTGGTAGCAAACGAAATGGTGGCTGGTTCCCGTAGGAAGACATCCACCCGTGACCGCAAGTTCTGAATGACAATCTGCCCGCAGTGCCGGGCAGATGTGTCAACGAACGCTGCTTCAGTGTGCTGGACGCCCAGACACCTACAGCAGCGATCGTGTCCATCCCCCTCCTCGATGAGGGTACCGCATCCAAGAGAACAGCGGGACATGGCACACTGGAGAATGCTCAGTCAGTCCTGAAAAGGACTTTTAGAAAATCTCTAACACCTTCGGAACCGCCGAGACGCCCAGGGGAAGGTCGCTGCAGGTAGGGACGATCCGCTGCAACACGTCGTAGCACCAGCAGTGTAGTTTGTAGAGGATTTTGAATCCTGAGTTGTAATCATGAGCGAAGGCTCTGAAGAACAAAAGGTAAATGAATGCTGCACGCCGGCTTCCTTTTATACCGGATATCCGGGGGCGGAGCCCGGCATGCAAATTTCAATCGGAAATCAAAAGGAAATCAGTATTAACAAATAAACGACAGCAATCCAGTTCTCGGTTAATTGTTTCCAGTGATAATAAATAATGATATTAATAATCTTACCTGTAATTTATTTGGGTCTTGAGGCTCTTTTAAATGTTGCATCTGATGCAGTTCAGTGTTATAAAGTTGTGAACTGTTTCCAGATCTGTTCCAACATCCATTTTCAACAATAACAACATGTAAGAATCCTAATTGCAGTGAATTTAGAGTCAATATTTGTTGTCATTAAAAATAATTCCGAGAGCTTTTGTCTTTTCTAATTAATATTAAGTCATTTCACAATTTCAACCTCACTTAAAGCGACACTTCGATTATCAGCATTATCTTAAAATCAAACTTACTGTATATCTGAAAGATCTCACCTGTAATGATCAGAACTACATTCAACAGACCTGATATGAGAGTGAAAGTCTTCAATTGTGTTGAGTTTTGCTCTGTTACATTTATGTGATTCTTGCACTCAGTTGTATTGAACTCACTCAGTTGAGTTGATTCTGACACTAAAAATATGCATTTCTTTCAGTTACAGTAATGACTGTCAGTCTTCTCAAACACCATAACTCAGTGTAAACAGATTTTTGTAATACTGAGTTAAACAACATATTCCCTTTTCGATAGATCAACCAAGGAGAAGCTCAACTGATGTTAATAATCACAGTAACCGTAATGTTTTGGTCACTGATGGATCAAAAGTACTTACCAATGATGTTCAGTCTTGTGCTGTGACTGAGTTTTGGAGGTGTATCTATGTTCATACAGTAATAAACTCCTAACTCATCTACAGTGACGTTATATATGACCAGACGATGTTTAGATTGAACTGAATATTTGTTTATCAATGTTTTATTGAAGTGAAAGGCAAATGTTGGGTTTGAGAATGAGTGCAGTATCACTGTAGGAGAATCTGATTGTTTCTGTAAAACCCAATAAACGTCCTCATCATCCAGATCACAGTTTATAGTCACATTCTGTCCCAAATCAGTCAGTTGATCTAAAGCCTCTGCAGCCTGACACAAGATTAGTAGATCTTTATGATAAAAACAAGGAAATCACACATTCATATTGTCAAATGGATTAACAAATGCAGCATTGAAAGTGGCAGATATTATTAACCCCCTTTTAAAAACGGAAAACATTTTCTAACAAAGAGCATCATAACGAACAATAAACTCACAGAGCTGAAGCTGAATAATCCTCATGTTGTTGCTTTTATCTGAACACGTTAATGTAATAAAAACTGCTTCACACCACACACTACATAAAGTGAATTCATCTGCAGAGCTCTATACAAAAGGTCTCAATCGTCAAATAGGAAGTCAAGTGTTTTAAATTTGAACACTATGGGGAGACTTCCTCAATTCAGCTAGACAAGTATCCTCTAAAACAACCAGTTAAGTTGTGTAATCATTATTTAATTGATAAAGGAGGGATATGCAGTTTTATTTTGCATTTGATTATTCAATAGTCACACACTTCAGAGAAGTAAAATAGTTCAGTGATGAATAATAGTGTCTGACTAGTGCTGTCAATCTAATCTTATTTAGTGGCTTGACATCTCAACTCACCAGACAGAGAAACCAAGTGTGTATATTAAAGATAATCTGAGAGCGTATACTAGATGACATTAGCAAATGCATTTACTTAAACACAAAGCTGACACATAACATGAGTCTTCTCACTGTTCCTTTATACTAATGCACTTGTGATAACTTAAGAAAATGAGATGACAAACAGTTTCCTTTACGTTTAGTCTTGGCCGATAGTTAACTGCTAGTTGTATAACTAACAAAGTTTGCAAGCATACCCTATGTGTTCAGTAGGTAATGCTAATAAAATAATAACACACTTTTTAATAAAATAATACTACAAGAAAATTAAAGAGAATATTCGGTATTAACTAGAGGAAAACCTGTCAGTTCGTCCATCCATTGAGTGAACACGTACAGTTTGGCCAGGTTCGTGGCATTAAAGTTAACTTTTGAAGAACACTCGCAATCCTTGACAGGGAGTGATTTTTCCTTGACATTATTAAAAAGCAAGCAAACAAAACATGCTACCCAGCCTTAGTTATGTTGTCAGAGGGATCTTTCTGCCCCCACCAACGCTTCGCCCACAAAAATGTGTCACAATGTTAATTTACAGAAATTGTGTCTATAGCCACTAATACCATAAATCATATTAGCAAAAATTTTTATCTTTATGGCAAAATATTTGAATGTGTGACTATTATATTCAAAACAAAAAAAGAATCAAAATAAGATAAAAAAATCAACAAAATACATGTTTTGGATCAGTGTGAATTAAACTTTAAATGACTGGATTAACATCAATGAAAGGTCAGCTTTATGTATTTATTTCTTTGGCTCATGCCTGAGATTGACTATATAGATTAAAGTCAAACTGTTTGAAGTATAAAGATCTTTGTTACGTATAGTAAGTTAGTTACTGAATATGAATATCTAGCACTGAACATTCTCTGATGAATTATACATTTGAATGCAGCAAAGTGCTAAAGTTTCCATTTAAGGTTTGGAAGAACACTTAACAACTTGATAAAGACTAAAATCTGTTGTGTGAATGTGATAAATATGTAAGTGGTTTGAGAAAAACATTGCATCTGTTCAAGATTAAACCACAGGTCTAGTCAAAGGTGAGAGTGTTTTAGTCATTGGTTGCAGAGACCATTGGAACACATTTCTGGGTTTGATTAAACACTTTAGTTGAGTGTTACAACACTGTAACAAACATACATATTTTTTCTAACAAATACATAAACTATATATCTACAGTATATTTTATTTGGTTTGCAACAATCATTTTTTAATACTTAAAGGCAAACCAGTATAGTTTGAAAAAAAATCGGATCTACCAAAACAATTTGAATAATTTACAAAAATAAAATAAAAACAGAAATGCAAAACTTCACACTATATCTCTTTTTATTCTTAAACACAGTGGATAAACATAATTCACATTTTCGTTGTCATGATTATTCTCTTAAACAGACATTTTCAGTGATGATTGACATTAATAAGTTATAATCATTTAACATTTCTTTGGCTCAAGCTATACACACTTTGGTAAGGTGAGAAAATAATCGCTTTATTACAGATCGAAGAAAATGACAGTTTGACCAATCAGATCTATATGGTTATTGTCAAACATATATGCTCATAGAAATTCACATTTTATAGCTTTCTTTGTAGAAATATGAGTGGATGTTAAAATAAACTGACAACATCCTGAAACTATCATGTGCTATCAAAATAATTCAAAAGAATAAAAACATCATTACATCAAAACATCAATATCACTAAATTGTTAAGGTAATATAATTCCTCAAACATATTTCTGTACACTGTGAGATATATATGTCAGGATAGTTGTTCAGATTGTGTTGTCAGCTTTGAAGCAGCACAGTTGCTTTTGTTTCCTGGAACAAGACTTTATGAAGCTTTGAACACATCACTTCTGCACACTGAAAGAGTGAATGAACACATCTCTAAGCATGATGAAGGCAGTTGTTTTTTTAACATTAATCTAAATAATGCTGATATTCTGTACTGTATTACAACTCTGAAACATTTCAGAAAAATTGTGTGATTTGAGATCATTACCTTTAGCTGGTTTGAGATTAGAAAAGCTTCTGTAGGTCACCTGCTGTAGATCAGTGTTAGGGAGTTTTATAAAACCTTCTTCAATTGTTTTATTCCCATCAATACAAGCCTTTAATAGTCCTTTAGAACAACACAATAAAATCAAAGACCTTATCAAAGACAATGTTTATATTGATGTTGAACTAAAGAATAATAACTCACCTATGACCAAAATGAATAAAACACCATTCAGCAGACCAAGTATGAGAGTAAGAGTCTGACATAGTGTCTGATTCTGTTGAATATATTTCACTTCTGTATGATTCTGATGTTTATAACTCATCCCTTCATTTTGACTTTCTGTTGGCTCTGCAAATAATGAGTCACTTTACAATCTTTTAATGTAGCTATACAAATGTGTTCTGTTAGTGAACCTAATTCCAGCATATTAAAGGCACAATTGTGTAGATAAGACTGAATATGAAAACACTTGATTACAACATGAGCACTTACCATTTATCTTCAGTCTGATGCCACGGCTGAATTTTGGAGGTGTATCTTTCTTCATACAGTAATAAACTCCTAATTCATTAACAGTGATGTTATTTATAAACAGATGAGTTTTAGATTGAACTGAATATTTCTGTCTGAATGTTGTGTTGAAGAATAAAGATGTTGTTGGCAAAGTGCGTAATATCATCACAGGAGGATCTGGTACTTTCAGTAATAACCAATCAATGTCTCCTTCATCCAGATCACAGTTTATTGTCACATTTTGTCCCAAATCAGTTAGTTGATCTGAAGTCTCTGCAGCTTGACAACATATGAAGAGATCTATAGAAATTATAATCATCATTTCACTATTAAATCTACTGTCAACAAATAAAAAAGTAGAAACTGATTCAACACAGAAAAAGAAGACGTCAATTTTAAATCACTATACTCACAGATATGAAGCTGCGTGATTCTCATGTTGTCTTTATTAGGACACAAATGAGATCTGCTTCTTATTTTTATACTTTGCCCACACCAAACAGGGGAAGTCAAGTTTGCTTTGACCACACTGTAGCCTGTCATGCCATGTTATTCTACACTCTCTCAGTTTCTCATGACCATCATTGCAAGCAATGTAAGGAAGTCAAAATCATTTATTGTGTGATATTAATAAATGTGAATTTAATTTATTCTAATGCATATTGCATTTCCATGTTAATTGTTAGTTTTTTCATAGGTACTGTTCTTTTGTTTTTAGTTATGATTTGTTTGTTTGTATGTATGTCTATTTATGTAACATTAAACATTTGTCAGAATTTTAATTTTACGTTTGCACCAAGGTTTCCTGGGAAGCTGCATTTATTATTTGCTCTGCTCTCCATAGGAAAACTACAATAAAGTTCACTTTGCCGTTATACTAAAGGAGATATTTTGACTCGGTTGACTGTTGACGACTCTTTAATGTCATTTCAAACCTGAATGACTGCAAAATACAAAATACTTTGAAGTATGTTCGTAACTGAACAATGGTGGTAACCGCTGACTTCTCAATGTTTTTATGATCATACAGTAGAAGTCAATTGGTACCACATTTGTCAAATACAACCATATTTGTGTTCTCCAGAAGAAAGAAATCCATTTCTGGTTTGAAATGGCAGTAAGGTGAATAAATGCAATTTTTCATTCATTTTTGGGTGAACCATACCTTTAAGGCCAGGGGCCAGTTTTTTTGTGTGAAAATTAGTATTTCTATTAATGACCAACAGTTTGATAGGCGTAACTGCAAGAGACAAGAGACCAAAATGTCATCACGTACTGCTCTGAAGCACACAAGGTGAAGACTCACATACAGAACGTTATGGGGAAATCTAGAATCATAAGCCATTCAGAGACAAAACAGGTATGCAATCCACAGAACAGGCACCAGTGTGGAAACTCAGGCACAGGATCAAATAAACAAGCACAAGGCCAAGCCACAGAGCAGAAAAAAGGGCTCTCAGAATTGCAGTGAGACACTAACACAATTTCACCCTAAATGACTTCGAATGGGCTGAGAAAACAAGAATAATGAAGATAATCAAGGATAATGGGCAAAGGATTATGGGAAGTATAGTGCATGTATGGTGTAATGTCAATGGACAAGAAGGGAGGGCCCTCTGGTGGAGCACACGGGCACTCCAGCTGACAGAAAGTGTAGGTAAATGTTCTGTAATCCATTAAAACAATTGACTTTTTATAAACTTTGTTTTTATAGCACTTAAACTTAATGTCCCTGTGAAATTAAAAGATAGTGATTCTGCAACTGCCTACATTGTCAAAGGTACAGTACCCAATGCAAACACACGTAAAGTGAAACTCCTGTGGACTCCTATTCTCTGAAAGAAAGTTTTTTTTATTTTGACTGTATAGGATGAATCAGAAACAAGCCATATGCATGTCTCAAAACTTCGAAATTGTCTCGGTGCACTTTGGTCAGCTGTCAAAAACTTATCGGTCAGTTAGAATTTTAGAGGATTATTGTTATGAAGACAATGAAGATGAGGATGAAGTTGAGGCTGTGGTTGAGAAATTAAGAGATCATCATTGAATGCTGCGATGTTGCGATATTGAATTATACTGTTAATAAAATCCATCATACATGCAGTCATATCTTATACCTTATTTGTGATAAGCTTGTATGTTTTTAGGCATGTCAAGTAGAGCACACATTACATTATGTGACAAAATGCATAAGATTTCATTAAAAACAGCAGAATTCGCAAAAAAGATATGTAGTTGCATCTCTGACATCTTAGCATTTATCATTTTTATTGTAAAAACCGTCGGCTTAGTTCTGTTTGCCTTATCACTTCTCACTACATGGTCTTTAGCGCCTGCAGACTGTCTTCTTCAATTTGATGGCTGAATGTTCTGTCTTCATTTGTGCTATTGGCTGAACTGCTGCTTGTCCTCTGGAATTCCGTAAACCTTTGTTTGATTGGTCAATCTGTTGAAATTGGGAAGCTATGATGAAAGCCTGCGATCTTTTGCAAAAAAAAGGCATAACAGCTAATGCTTGTTCTGAATAGTTTTAAGTTTTTGTTTTTGTGCCAAATTGTGTTGTTTGAGTGGTGTTCTGATCTGCTGAATAGAGAAAAAATCTGAGAATAGTACGAAAAAGGGAGCAAAACTCAGAGCGGTAAGTAAAAGCATCTGAACGGAAGGAAAGTGGAAGAAAAATGACACATAAATAAGACAAAGATAATTAAATAAATAAGTAAACATCAAGCAAATTTGTTCCCATTTGTTGGATCAGAGTGATTAGAGTTTGAATGACTGGATTAACAGCAATAAAGAGCAGACCTTTAGTAAGTCTTAATACACAGTGTTCAAATTACTTAATTTCCACATACATAAAGTTGACTCCACAATTCCGACAATTGCTTTTAATTGGCTTATTGCTTTGAGACATATCAAGTTATGGAAGTTTAGAGGTGATGTGATGGTACAATTTTTAAGGTATGTTGCAGAATTCTCTTCAGCGGATTTGAGCACAAATGTAACCCTTTGTTTTATTACAGAGTGATCGTTCCAGCATGGTTATCTGTAGGATGAGATGACAATTACATTTAGATGAAAGAAATATAGTTGTAGGAATAATGAATGGTAAACCCATAAAATAATCAACAACATTATAATATTTATATTACATATAAACAAGATGTGTCAACAACACTAGCTACTTTATTATTAAAGCAATTTTAATTGTCTGTATAAACAGGATTCACAAAACAAAAGTAGAAGTTTTACTTTTATTGTTTATCTCCAGGCAGTGTTCCTACCACCGTGATTGTTAGGTTCTTTATTGCACCAGTTGGTGTAGTCGAATGGAGATCCGTCAGTCCACAGCCATTTTTTTCCCTAAAGAATGAGAAGAGCCAATAAGATTAAAATGTAATAACATTAGGAAATTAATGAACCAGAGAAAAACAAAAGAAAAATTGTACATTACAGACTTATCTGAAAAATGAGTATGTTGTAACAGAAAACTGTTGAATGTAAATGTTTTTTAAAGCAGAAATATTACCATTTCACCATCATGACCTCCAATCCAAACAAGTGCATTAGTAGGTATCAGACTCAGGAGAAACTCATTTTGTGGTTTACTGCGCACAGACGCAAGATTTGCATCAAGGCTTTGACAATTTTCTAAAGACAGATTTTTTTAATTATTCCAAAATCAAACCATTTTAGTTTGATACAGCAAATATAATTCTTGAAATATGTGGAGATAAAAGTACCTCTGCACTGACCCAGTCAACTGTCTGGGGAAGAACTTGAAGCATTCAACTCCAAAAGGTGTCCATCCAAATGAACAGTCTTCAGCTATACAGTACCATGAAATATTAGAGATTTACTCGCTTGTAACACTGACGTAAAGAAAGGGTTATTTATTAAAGCTATCTTTTTTCTTTCTGTGATGCTTTAGACAGTAAAATCTCTACTTATCATAATAATATTGATTCATGTCATAAATTTTATTTTATCACATTAAGAGCACAGAGTTTGACACTTTGTAATTGTATCAATATATAAATGTGTTGGTTACTGCTGCATTCCCCCCCAGGAAATATCAAGACTAGAAGCACAAGACCTCTCCATCACTGCCATGATAAATCTGAAAATGAATAAAAAACAGCAATGTTACGCATCTGAACTCAAATGCAGACTTTTTAGTAGTTAATATTAAAGACAAAAGCTACACAAGGTCAGTGGTTTAACTCACCGCTTTTTGGATTTTGCTTTCAGAACATAAATGAGGATTGAGTGAAGCTGTATACAGAATCCACTTTTATACCTTTTTCTTCATGATATGTAGACAGTGTAAAATTACGTGTTTTATAAGAATGTGTGTTCTACAAATAACTAACTTGGAATTTGGGTGTTACACTTAGTGTTATATTAATACTGGACTTGATTGGCTGTTCCCATTGACTTTATGCTAAGTTGCCTGTTTGGTTTCTCCTGTAGCCTACTGTTTGTAAAAGCATTTTAAAACATTTATGTGGAAAGGAGCTAAGAAACTAAATAACTGATTATTTTCTCTTTAGTGATAGAGATTGACATGATATATAGTTGTTAATGAGAAAATAATCCTTCAAACAGTGTCATTCATATTAATATAACCATATATTCTGTCTATCAGCTGTTTAATAAAAGTTCACACATAACATTTTGCCTTCTGAGTCTTTCTGGTAGAATAACTTTTTTTGACTAGATGGTCAATCTGTTTTACAAAAGGTTGCGGCAAAAGGTTCTTCCCATTATGAAATATAAGAAAGAGATCTGAATGAATGGTCTTTGTGGACCAAAAATGGTTCTCTGTGCCATCGCTGTGAAGAACATTTAAACACCTTTATTTTCAAGAGGTGATGTACTAAATTTTGCTAACATCAGTTTGCATTGCATTAGTCAAGGTGTTTGGTTTATGTTAAGGTAGGAGCGGGGGTCCAGTGAGCGGGAAATTTACCTCATGACAAACCTCTCAAAGCACTTTATGGGAGTGAGTTCCACAGGGACACTCTTGGGCACAAGCATGATGGTGGTAGTCTAAGGTCATGTGGGAACGATGGCACTGCTCTGATCGGTGGTAGTAATATTCAGTGAGGACATTGATAGCTGGTCTGCATATCCTCCAAGCACTTTGCCTGGATTTTTGACTTGATTGGCCGTTACCATTTTCATTTATGCATTTGACAGACACTGTTTCCCAAACCTACATACGTTGTATTGTACATACAGTTGATTCTGA
This sequence comes from Triplophysa tibetana, assembly GCA_008369825.1. Taxonomy (NCBI): domain Eukaryota; kingdom Metazoa; phylum Chordata; class Actinopteri; order Cypriniformes; family Nemacheilidae; genus Triplophysa; species Triplophysa tibetana. The sequence goes on along the minus strand of CM017906.1, from coordinate 16,933,039 downwards.
CTATGTGTTACACTATTTACACTACAAGGTTGGTTGCTATGTACCTACAGTTTTGTACAAGTGTTTTACATGCGTTTTATTTGG
>CM017906.1:16837855-16932855 GCA_008369825.1 Triplophysa tibetana | reverse complement strand
GGGTTCAGGCTAATGCCGGATTCGGAGCCCTCACCCCGGACAGGGAGGGGTGCTCTGAGCACGGAAGAATGAACGAGCTCGGAGCCCTCTCCCGACAGCATGCCAAATACGCAAACCCTCAAACTACTCTATTATCTGTGTAGGTGAACTCGTGAAATGGTGTTTTACTAAACTAAGTTCGGGAGGAGCAGGAGCAGATAATTAACTCGGCTGGTCGGCTGTCAGCAATCACAACAATCAACCTATCACTTCAAAGAGAGAGAGAGAGTGTCTCTATAAATAGTCAAGACGTCTTACCTTCACTCTCTCTTCAGTCTCAAGCATCCCAACACCACCCCGGCTCCTCACCTGGAGCCCCTCGTCTCCAGCAGGACACAAAGGGGGGGGGAGTGTTCCGGGTTCAGGCTAATGCCGGATTCGGAGCCCTCACCCCGGAAAGGGGGGAGTGCTCTGAGCTCGGAAGAATGAACGAGCTCGGAGCCCTCTCCCCGACAGCATGCCAAATACGCATACCCTCAAACTACTCTATTATCTGTGTAGGTGAACTTGTGAACTGGGTTGCGGATGGTGGGCTCTTCCTAGTGGATATTTGCTCTGTGACTTTTGGTCGGGTTCACTGAGTGCAGCTATGACACGTCAGAGAGAATCTGTCCCTCCGGGATGAGCCTGGTTTCTCCCGAGGTTTTTGTCTCCATTAATTAATCATTGGAGTTTGGGTTCCTCGCCACAGCAGGGCAGTGTTGGCTTGCTCACCAGGAGACTGCATTTATTTATTTATTTATTAATTAGATATTATTTATTAGAATGATCTTGCTCGTTCTATAAATAAACTTGAATTGAATTGAATTTACACTTAAATAATACAAAAAAAACGAAAACCCACAATGGGGTGCAAAACGGACAGGACTAACAATGTAACTGAAAACAAAGACTTCCCACATGGGGGCAAAACATAACCACAGCGTCAAAACTAAAACTAACAACTAACATCCAGACAAGGGGAAAGGTAATCCAAAATGAAGGGTAATGAGAACACGATCAAGGCAAACAATATAAGTATTAATACAGCAAGACAGCAAGACACGATAGCAGGCAAACACAAGCACAAAGGCTCAGGTAAGTTCAACAAACGAGAATAGGACAATAGACATGAGGATCTTATGTAGGGATACAGACAAAGGATAATTAACAAGGAGCAGTCGTAAGGAATCAAACACTTGAGGAAAGCCAATGAAGAAACAAAATGGCGGGAACAGAGACGAGGACCAGAGAGAGAGTATAGAAGGCCGAAAGGTTCAAAATCTCTCTCTCCACATTAAAACTAAGAGTTCGCTGTGAATCTGCCACAAGACCAAGAATAAACATGACATGATGAGGGAGACTCATGTCAGAAAATTTCTTTTTTATGTCAAAAGATGCTCAAGCTGAAAAGTAAATAACATGTACTCAGATGACCATACACGAAAGCAAAACACATCAACTAGCAGCAGTAGACCAAAGCACAGTGTCTATGTCTTCTAATTGCATATCCAGCAGAATAATGTGTCATGACACAAAGCTCAGATCATCTCATGGTTTCTTCAGCATTTGCTTCAACATTCTCAGATTGTCTCCACAGTGAACAGATCTCAATCTAACAGAGCACTTTTGGGATGTGGTGGACCAAGAGATTTGCATCATGCATGTACAGCATGGTGTAGCTAGTAAAGTGGCTGGTGAGTTTATTTATGTGCAAACTACACAACAGAAAGATAGCAGTATTCATGCATCCCAAAAGCTATTTCTCAAACAAGAAGAATTTGAGAAATTTGAGTACACATGAGATGCAAACAGTGAACTTAATGTAAATCTGCAATAATTCAACTTTCTCCATAGTTTATAGACTTAACTTAAATTAAACTCTAAGATTGTGAGCCTATATTTGAAGCATTTTTTTATTCTGCTGAATCTATAAATACTTTGTTTATTAAACATCGGTCAGTATACGTAAAGGCCTATATCTGCAGTTTATTTAGTGTATGCTGTATTAATGTAACCTGTGTAACATTGTTTTGTTAACAGAGCAGTTATCATGATCTGTTCTGTGTTTCCCCAGTTTATTGTGGACTTTTATTTCGTTTCCTGTTTGATTTTGTAGTCCTTTGTAGTTCTGTGTCAATCGTTGCCCCATGTGTTTCTTGTGCTCTTGTTTTCCCAGTGTATTTAAGCCCTTGTGTTTCATTTGTTGGTTGTCAGTGATTTTGCATCTTTCCTCTTGTCTTTCTTGTCTTGTCTCTATTTTCAGATTATGGATGACCTTGTTTTGTTTTGTTTTGTTTTATCTTATTACATCTTAAACTGCATGTGGGTCTAATTCTCTGCCTGGTTACTCTGTTCAATTGTTACAGCAGTAGGTTTACATTACATTTGTAAGGTTTTGTCATCTGCACTTTGCTCATTCCAAAGTATACGTGCATAAATAAACAGGTCATGGCTGTCAGATTGACAGTACAAGGTTATCGTGGCTAACAAAATCCTAAGAACAGAGACAGAGAGAGATTTGGTAACCATTGTGACTCTCAAGGCAATTTTTTAATGGCTATTAGATAGTTTATTACATATGCACACAATATTGATCATAGTCTTTTTTATTATTATGGTTATCCTTAATTATTTTATGTCACTCCTACAGACATTAGGTGACACTTATGTAACAAATGTGATTGATGCACCAAACATGTAAAGCTTGTTTTTAGGGAGTGGAGTGTGATTTGAAAAGTCTCATCATTGTACGTCATTTTAGAATTCAACAATCACGTCAAACATCTAAACTTACCTGTTTAAATACTACGCAAGGCTAAATCCTTCACTAAACATATTAACAACACCATAATTACCCCACTAACCCTAAAATAAGATTGCTTATGTTTAGACCGACAGCTTATTTTGTCACTTCTGTTCTGTCTCTAGTAGGATTTAGTAAGTGACCTACCTCATGTCACTTCCAGGAATGTCACGGCCAATGACCAGTGCTGTTTACACATTATTAAATAGGCTCAGGAGAACAGTTGATCCAGGAAAAATTGAGAAATCTGTCAAATATAAAAATCCCTGTTTTAACAATTTTGTATAACCTATTTGTATAACCAGAGCAAGCTCCATTTAGACAGTCTAAATATAAACTGTATGTAAGGGATAGTCGAGACGATTAAATATAAATCAATTTTATATTTTATACATATTTCATAAAATAATTTGGTTGACTATTACGTTTCAAGCATATATTTTCCATATTTCCAGTATCTCTCTTCTAACATCATTTTTTTTATTTTACATTGCTTGTTTGGTTTTTACCCTTATTCTCTTATTAGAGAGAAAGTAGATATTGTTATTTGAAAGTGTACATTCATGACCAATAAATTCCCCAATTAGACTATTGAACCATTATGTGACAACGGTAAATAAGTCTAAATGGTTTCAAAGGCATACACAAGCTATACAAGTTAAATATTACTACAGGTGTCGGCACCTGTTGTGATTCAAAGAGTAGTAATATTAATAGTTATTAGTCGTGTTACGTACCTGCGATCTGCATTCACGGGGCTTTAAACGGCTTCGCAGAAGATAATCCATATTTTCTTCATACATGGTCGTTATAAACGGCAAGGACAGCAACTAAACAGCTGAAATACCAAACGAAACTTAAAGGACCAGGGAGGAGCTTTTTACAGTCAATCATTATCGCTTACCTAGAATTATCGCCACCAGATCAGGTTCGTGTCATCTTCACCTGTCAGGTGAATTCACCAAGCGGACACTTTCAATCATTTACTAATTTATACATTATTAATGATATTGGAGTTCTTACTGGACGCCATTTGAATCATTTGTCATTATATTCTCGTCATTTTTATGTCTCTCTGCGCTAATTTGAGTTGGGACGACAACCGACATCAACCTGAATTCAGTCTGTTTATTTGTAGGCTAATTTGGCTTTATGTAAAATACTGTGGAAGGTAGATATACTGCATACTTCCAATAGCCTTCTGTCGTTAAACATTTCAAACTCCTAGAGCTGAAATATGCAGAATGTCCTGCAAGAATGCATATTGAAAATTTCACAGCATATCAACCGACTGTTTTATAGATTCGTTTTCATTTATTTGTTTTTATTTATAAATATGCCTTTATCTAATCTCTGACTTTGGAACTTGTCCGCTGATGTCAGTGACTTTGGTCAATGGCTATTTAATGTTTGTCTTGTAACACATTGATCTAAAATCTGTTTTTCTCTTTCTTTTTCATTTGTAAAAGCAAATCAAACACAGTGGCTTCCTGATAATCTCACTGTCAAACTTTACAGTTTAAAGCAACCTTTTAGCCCAAAATGTACTGGATATTGCAAAAGGAAGGTCAGCCTTGTACAGACATTGTTCTCACAACATCCATTGGATAATGTAAAGCAAAGTCTAAAAGACTTTAGTGTTAACTAAAAGATTCTAAAATGTTTTTCATGAATGTCAGATCAGGTTATTAAGTGTATCTCTGCTTTTACATCTTTCAAAATAATAACTGTTTGAATTGTAAATTACTGTTCATGCATCGCACTAGTAAGTTCCATTGACAAGAAAACCATGTCATGTTTTGCAACATGTCAAATTTTCTTCTGTATAGCTCATTTGAAAAAAGGTAATATCAAAAATAAATAACGACAGATAACTGTAAAAATAGCATCTGTGAATATTAAACTGGTTATTGGTTATACTATAGAACAGCTACACTATTGGTTGCTGTTACGCACTAATATATAATTTTATTTCATAAAATGCCTTGTATATTTTTGTATAATATGCCAAATGGTGGTCTAGTGGGTTAAACCACTGAACTGGTAAATCAAAAGGTTGCTGGTTCGATCCCAGCAGCCACCACCAGTGTGTCCTTGAGCAAGACACTTTACTCCATGTTGCTCCAGGGGGATTGTCCCTGTAATAAGTGCTCTGTAATTCGCTTTGGATAAAAGGATCTGCCAAATGACTAAATGTAAATGTAAATGTAAAAAATGTTAATGCTCACCCTCCAGACAGACTTGTTTGAACCAGGAACATGTTAATGACAGCAACCAGGAACATGTTAATGACAACAGCTGACATGTTAGATGGTATCCATAGAGACCATATTATTTGTTTTTGCATTTGTTCATATGGTTACTCAAATGAACCACTATTGTAAGGTAAACTCGACTCTGTCTTTTCTTTTGAGAAAGTGGTCAATCAGGTCATCTGGCAAATTTTGGCGAAGTGTATTCGACATGCTTTAAGTATATATAGAGTCCCTGTCTTTATAAGGCCTGTACCCATGTAGTGGGTAAAGAAAAAATTATGTTAAAGAAGCTCTGAAAGCCAGAGAAAGGTGATTTGTAAAGCAGAATTTGCAAAGCAAAGTCACGATGCAAATAAAAAAATACCTTCATTTTGTTTCCTCTTTCAGTTTTCCTACTGGATGTTCTGCATTCTTATGTTCTGTATCATTCGAGGTTGTAATAATTCAATTGAGATCAGCAAAACTTATATGTCGTGACACAAAAACACTCTAATCTGTTGTTGAAGCATGAGGTATGAAGAAATCGCCATAAGAAAACTAAAATCAGACAAAAAAACTGAATTAAGGTTAAGTATTTTGATGTGTGTTGAACAAACAAGATTAGTTAAGAAGGCTAAAAAGGGTTGCGGTAGGTTATTAACTAGTATAGCTTTGAACATGATATTAAACAAATATTTTGTGGCCTATATACTGTTCAGTTTTGATCTCAATAAGTATTCATGAAGCAATAGATCATTAGATGAAAATAACAAAGCACAGGGCAGTTTTAGTTTAACTGGTTGTTGAACAAAACAGCTGCACATTTCTCTGTAAGCAATGTTTTCAATGAAGGTGAATAGTTGGTCAGTGTGTTCATGTTCCACGTAAAGTATTTACATTTGTCACCAGACAAACAGAAACAGAATCATAATCATTTCCCAGTTGAGCGGAGATTGAACCTCATCTGTTCACATAACAATGATAACTCACTGAACCGATACTGTTTTGTACACTGAATGGATTTTGTGGATGCTTTTAAACAAGACAAACTGGTCATTCTTAAAATAGACTTCAAAAGCAATTGATAGAGGACAGTCACAAAACACCATCGTCATTATGGGCCCAAATGATTCTAACTGATTCACAATTGGGGCCAAATTACTCTTGAAATAACTGGACGATAGCAATAAAGGGTCAAACTTCATTTCAGTGAGCCATAATAACAGTGATCAAATGAGTTTCTTTTCATACAGTATCCCCACTATTTGACTAACACACAGTATGTTCATTAAATCATACATTTGCAAAACAAAAATGTTGTAAAACAAAATATGAATATGAATTTAAATGCTCTGCTCATATTTGCATCTTATTTCTTGTTCCTGGGCTGATAACAAATGGTTTCAGGGTGTGAGGGTGAAACAGATAAAAATCTGTACATGACCGACAGAAATGTCAAGAACTTCTGTTAGCAAAGAAAGCAATGGTACATCCTGAAAGCTTTCACATATTGTGAAGGAGAATTTATTTATCATGTATTTGTATTTAAAATCTGCGTTAACAGTTGTTGCTTTATCACTATAGTAAGAGTCATTTAGGACAGATTTTCTTGATCAATCTGGCTCTCAAAGCATAAGTCATCTAGAGTCATTGTGTTTTTATAGCCTAAAGAGATGAATGTAATATATATATGCAAATAATATGAACAAACATTCAACATTCAAGATCCGTCCATCAAGAAGGTTGTTATCACAATAAAATAAATCCAGACGGGGTGATTAGGAAGAGTTCTTGTATCATCCTTAAAAAGGTTTATTTTAAAATGGGTCAATCCCACGCAAAGGTAAACATGACTGTGAAATAAAGTTCTTACTAAAGGTTTTCAGCACAGGTCTACTGATAGCACAGATGTCAATATTTACCCATGTAAAGTCTCTCAGTTTTTAAGACATTTTTGTTTGTTTAAAAGCATGATTTAGTCAGACCACTTTCAGAATTGTCACATTTACAATATTATGGTCAATTTTCCTGATACAAATAAAATACAATATCTATTGTATGATCTATGAAGAGCTTTCCCTTTTCTATTTGTTGGGTATTATGGTTTCTTGTTTGTGCATTTTCATTCACTGAAATACTACAAACTATGTCATCTCTCAAAAACTAACCTTATTCATCACATTCATTACATTCACATGTTTATTTCCATTTTTTAATAGAAATTGTGTATAAATTCATGTTTTTCTGATGTCAGGACTGCAACATTTGGTTAAGGAAAACATACAGATATGTTCAATTTATTCCACCACCATCTCCCTTAAAGGGCTCCGTACTGATGCATTTGTTCTGACAAAATAATGTTATTTAACAAACACAGGATTGTTTCATGGTGACTTCAGTATTTGCATTTACACAAGTTAACCTGCAGATGTCATCCACGTGCCATGTGTCAGCATCATCACCAGAAAGTCACAATACGAGCACAGCTCCCCCTACAGACACTGGAGTTCCTCTAATTCTGATGTGTTTATTCCGTTGTTATCAATGTAAACTCAATGGACAGAATCACACGTTTCTTCGTGTTTTTGTGACAGTTTCAGCGAAAGACGAACACGCGCATTTCTGATTCCGTGACACGTTCACCTGCGATTGAGGACAAAGTATTTGTAAGTTTAATTAAAAAACTAAAAAAATACGTGTACGTATGTGAACATGCAGGTGGTGTCTCAGCAAGCAGTTCAAGTCTATTTAGTTGTGTTTGTGTTGCGTGTTAACACTAAATAGCAATATAAAATATTTCAGTAAGTTCACCAGAACACAAACATTTATCTTGAATAAAAAACATGACAAAAGAGTCATTTTGTGGAGGGATTTCTCCTCGTGTTGAGGTTTTTCTTGAGGTCACAATTCCTAATGTTGTGTGAAGGACATGTTGTGTGCTAGTGTCCCATAATATACTATATGAATGGTGAATTTACAGAAACAGATAACACCAATTTTATTAATATTCAATCTCAAATAATCGTGTTTTTATTGTGTTTTTATGTTTTTATTGTGTCAGCTAGTTGTATTTTTGAATTATTAATCAAAACAACTCAACTGGAGTTTGATTGATATTACCTTGAATTTATGACAAAAACATGATATGTGAACATTAAAAAACTAAATTCTGTCTTTGCAAATGAACTCTTCATATGTTCTGTGTCATGTTCACAGTTGTAATCGTTCTGTTCCAGCAGAATTTAAGCACGCTGTGATCACCCATGTGGCCTTGGGCCTACAACCAAACCACTGACTGATAGAATATACTGCCATAGACACAATATGATATTGCTTTTATATAAATCACATGTACACACAGGTTGTTGTATTTGCTTACTTTTATAGGTTCTTACAGAAATTTTGGTGACACTTCAGTCATAAAAGTGGGGACGAATGTTGATATTTGACAATATGCAGTTTTTCTACACAATGAATGTTCTCATGTGCATACATGTGTAAGATCTGATGAAGTACGATGAAAGTGAAAAAATATCTAAAGCAATTTAAAATACTACATTGATAACAGAGAGCATTAAAAAGCAAATAAAAATACCGCAAAGCAACTTGAGCCCTCCTTATATTGACTATCTATAGATGTTGACTACAGTGTGTGTGTAAGAGTGTATTTTGATGTTCTCTGTTTGATGGTTAAATTTGCCCCAGAACTGTTTGTTTCCCTAAATTCTTTAAAACATCTCTTTTTGTGTTCAAAAGACAAACAATATATCATATTTGTTTTCCTATTGTAGTGGATATTGTCCCAGAACTGAACATTTCAAAAATTCTTTACAATTTCTTCTTCTATGGTCATCGGAACAAATTTATTTATTCAGGTTTAAAACACTCTGCAGGTGAGTAAATGATGACCGAATTTTCATTTTTGGGTGAACTATCCCTTTAAGGTTATTCAATGTTACAAAAGTGTGATATTAAAGTGCATATCTTGTATATTATAAAGCAAAAGTAACCTTACTACAATGCTTCTCTGTTTCCATTAGTGGTTCAGAAAACCATGAGCTGATACATTAAAGTAAATTGTTCTGAGAAAAACACAGCAGTTGGTTCAAGGTTAAACCGCCGGTCTAGTCAAAGGTGAGACTATATTAGTCATGGGCTGCATGACCAAACCATTGGAAACATTTGGTTGACTTTATATTATTTTTATTCAAGTATTTGCTGAAAATGAAAATACATAACTGATAAACTGACATGATCATGTGATGTTAAAATAAAATTCCAGGATAAACTATTGGATATATTAGGTTTGACAACATTTTTGTTTATACATCAAGGCAAACAGAAGAGTGTAAACTGGAACTAGTCACTATTATCAACTTCTGACATTTAAACTTAGGCTGTTTTCTTTCTTCAGAATTTGCATCTTTATACAAATAGATACTGATTTAAACATTTGAAACAAACATTACTATCCTCAACACAATCTTTCAGATATTGCAAATAATTTCAATTGTTGGGAAATGGCATTTTTTATAATTACAGACAAACTTTATCATGGATCGGTTTCTAAAATGTTTGATGCAATTTAGCTTATGGTATTTTAATTAAAAACAAGAATTTATGTTATTAATTAATTAATTAATCCGTAAATGATCAAAATATATTTAAAAAAATATAAATATATTTACTTTGGTAGCTTTTTAGCACCATACAGTAGGTGCTGTTGATCTGGCTGGTCTTAATATTTTAAACATCTTGGAAAACCACTGTCACATACTGAAAGATGAAAAGTAAATCAGTATCAACAAATAAAAGACAGTAATCCAGTTCTTGGTTGTTTTCAGTAATAAATATCATTAATGATATTATTAATCTTACCTGTAATTGATTTGGGTCTTGAGGCTCTTTTAAATGTTGCGTCTGCTGCAGTTCAGTGTTATAAAGTTGTGAACTGTTTCCAGATCTGTTCCAACATCCAATTTCAACAGTAACAACATTTCAGAATCCTAATGACAATGAATTTAGAGTCAATATTTGTGGTCATAAATAATAATTATCCACTGAAAACAATGAGCTTCAGTTTTTTTCTAATAAATATTTAGTCATTCCACAATTTCAACCTCACTTAGAGCGACACTTTGATTACCAGCATTATCTTAAAATCAAACTTACTGTATATCTGAAAGATCTCACCTGTAATGATCAGAACAGCATTCAGCAGACCTGAGATGAGAGTGAAAGTCTTCAATTGTGTTGAGTTTTGCTCTGTTACATTTGTGTGATTCTTGCACTCAGTTGTATTGAACTCGGTTCTGTATTGAACAGTTAGTTCTGAAAATAAAGATGTGCATTGCCTTCAGTTACAGTAATGACTGTCAGTCTTCTCAAGCACTATAACTTGAGTTAAGCATATTTTCTTTTTGGATAGATCAACAAAGAGAAGCTCAACTGATGTTAATATTCACAGTATCCATAATGTTTTGGTCACTGATGGAGCAAAAGTACTTACCAATGATGTTCAGTCTTGTGCTGTGACTGAGTTTTGGAGGTGTATCTTTGTTCATACAGTAATAAACTCCTAACTCATCTACAGTGAAGTTATATATGATCAGACGATGTTTAGATTGAGCTGAATATTTGTTTTTCAATGTTTTATTGAAGTGAAAAGCTAATGTTGGGTTTGAGAATGAGCGCAGTATCACTGTAGGAGAATCTGATTGTTTCTGTAAAACCCAATAAACGTCCTCATCATCCAGATCACAGTTTATAGTCACATTCTGTCCCAAATCAGTCAGTTGATCTAAAGTCTCTGCAGCTTCAAACCACATTAATACACCTTTAAGATTAATGCAATGAAAGCACACGTTAATAAAGACATATGGATAAATACAAATGCAACACTGAAAGTGGCAGGTGTTATCAGCCACCTTTAAAAAACAGAAAACATTTTCTAACAAAGAGCATCATAACACACAATAAACTTACAGAGCTGAAGCTGAATAATCCTCATGTTGTTGCTGTGATCTGAACACGTCAAAATAATAAAAACTGCTTCACACCCCTCACTGCATAAAGTGAACTCCACTACAAAGTTCTATACAAAAGGTCTCAATCGTCAAACAGGAAGTTAAATGTTTTTAATTTCAACACTAGTGAGAGACTTCCTTTCTTCAGATAGACAATTATCCTCTAAAACAACCAGATAAGTTTTTTAATTTATATTTAATTAATGAAGTGAAGAATATACAATGTTATTTTGCATTTGATTATTTAGTCACACAGTTCAGAGAAGTAAAATAGTTCAGTGATGAATAACATTGTCTGACTAGAGCTTTCAATCTAATCTTATTAAGTGGATTGACATCTACACTCACGAGACAGAGAAACCAAGTGTGTATATTAAAGATAAACTGAGAGCGTATACTAGACACCTGCATGTTATAACAGCGGCAAACGTTAGCAAATGCATTTACTTGAACACAAAGCTGACACATAACATGAGTCTTCTCACTGTTCCTTCTCCCTTTATGCTAATGCACTTGTGTCAACTTAAAGCTGACATCATATGAAAATCCCACTTTTTCTGTGTTTAAGTGTTATAATCGGGCCCGGTGCATCTAGCAACCCAGAAAACGGTGTATGTGAGTGACGGCATGGTTAAAGTTTGTGAAGAACATGCAATGTTGTCGCTGCACAGAGTCCAAACTTAGGAGGTGACAGCAGTGGATTTATTTTATTTTTAGTGGACACTATACGTGTGTTGAAAAGCCGGATGGAAGGGGGGGGGAGCGCTGTAACTCATTGTTTTCTGTGAGCAGAGCTGTTTTTGTGGAGGCAAGAAGGGTTTTGTTTAAACAGCCATTGAGTGTTTTTAAGCAAAATATGTTCCAGACATTTCATGAAGACCCTAATAAATCATACCAACTTGTTGAAAGTGGTCGTATGAGGTAATAATACTATATGAAAATTAAACAGAATGTACAGTATTAACCAGTATTAACCTGTCAGTGCGTCCACCAATTGAGGGAGCGCGTAAAGTTTGGCCAGGTTCCTTGCATTAAAGTTCACTTTTTAAGAACAGTCCTAGACGGTGACTGATTTTTTCTAGTCATTTTCAAAAGGCAAGCAAACAAAACATGCTACCCAGCCATAGTTATGTGGTCAGAGGGATCTTTCTGCCCCCACCTAATCTCTGCCCACAAAAACATGTCGCAATGTTCAGAAAAGGTGTCTATAGTCACTTATATCTTAGCTTTATTCATATTACCAAACATTTTTATGTATATGGAAAAAGGTAGAAATGTGTGACTTTTTATTTTCAATAAAAAATTGGAATCAAGATAAGATAAATAAATCAACAAAATACATGTTTTGGATCAGTTTGAATTTAACTTTAAATGTCTGGATTAACATCAATGAAAGGTCAGCTTTATGTATTTATTTATTTGGCTCACGCCTGAGATAATCTATATAGATTAAAGTCAAACTGTTTGAAGTATAAAAATCTTTGTTTCATATAGTAAGTTAGGTACTGAATATGAATATCTAGCACTGAACATTCTCTGATGAATTATACATTTGAATACAGCAAAGTGCCAGTTTCCATTTAATGTTTGGAAGAACTCTTAACAACTTGATAAAGACTTAAAACTGTTGTGTGAATGTGATAAATATGTAAGTTGTATGAGAAAACATTGCATCCGATTCAAGATTAAACCACAGGTCTAGTAAAAGGTGAGAGTGTATTAGTCATTGGTTGCAGAGACCATTGAAACACATTTCTGGGTTTGATTAAAAACTTTATTTGAGTGTAACAACATTGTAACAACCCAAACCCTTTTTCTAACATAAAACATGCACTGACAGGATTTTTTATTTGCTTTGGCAACACTAATTTTTCAGCACTTAAAGCCAAACCACTTTAGTTGAACTAAAAGTGTTATAAACCAACCATTTATAATTTATAAAATGTATAAAAACAGAAATGCAAAACTTCACACTTTATCTCTTTTTATTCTAAAACCACAGTGAATAAACATAATTCACATTTTCGTTGTGATGATTATTCTCTTAAACAGACATTTTCAGTGATGACTGACATTACTAAGTTATAATCATTTAACTTTCCTTTGGGTCAAACTATACACACTTGTTAAGGCCAGAAAATAATCGCTTTATTACAGATAAATGACAGTTTGACCAATCAGATCTATATGGTTATTGTCAAACATATATGCTCATAGAAATTCACTATTGATAGCTTCCTTTGTAGAAATATGAGCGGATGTTAAAATAAACTGACAACATCACGAGACTATCATGTGGCATGACAATAATGTAAAAGAATAAAAACATCATTACATCAAAAACATCAATATCACTAAATCAGTAAGGTAACATAATTCATCATACATATTTCTGTGAGATATATATGTCAGGATAGTTGTTCAGATTGTGTTGTCAGCTTTGAAGCAGCACAGTTACTATTGTTTCCTGGAATAAGACTTTATGAAGCTTTCAACATTTCACTTCTGCACACTGAAAGAGCAAATGAATACATTTACTGTATAAGCATGAAGCATGATGAAGCCAGTTATTTTATTCTAAATGTATCTAAATGATGCTGAGATACTGTACAGTATTGTGATTTGAGATATTTACCTTTAACTGGTTTGGTATAAGAAAAGCATCTGTAGGTCACTTGCTGTAGATCAGTGTTATGAAGATGTAGAGGACGTTTTTCAAATGTTTTATTTCCTTTAATAAAAACTTTTAATAGTCCTTCAGAACAACACAATAAAATCAGATTCAAAATGTTTAAAGACTTTAAGCACAATGTTTATATTGAGCCTGCATTAACGAAAAAGTAACTCACCTATGACCAAAATGAATAAAACACCATTCAGCAGACCAAGCATGAGAGTTAAAGTCGTCCATTGTGATGAATTTTGTTCGGTTACATTTGTGTGATTCTTGCACTCAGTTGTATTGAACTCACTTAGTTGAGTTGGTTCTGTAAAGAAATGAGTCTGTTATAGAAATGAGTTTTACTGTCTGTGGATGACAATATCTGACTGGCTTGTTGTTAAGATTAATATCTACACTGAATATTGACTGACTGAAAGTTGACTATAGTTAGCTGACTGAGTAAACTTGTTCCCTTAATTTTTGTGGAACCCCACGGTCATGATTACTTGATTTTATAACATTACAAACAAGTTAATTCATCTGTGGGTCAAGCAACAAATAAAACATCAATTATATTCATCAAAAACTGCAGTACTGTCAGGAGAAAAGTACAAAACTGAACCTTTATATGGTACAGTAGTTATCAGAGGGTTGGTACCTATTGTGTCCCTTAAAGTTACAGTTAAATGTTTATTTTCTCCAGCATTTAACAGTTAATTTAAAGATAAACAATAGGTGTATACAATTATGTACCCAAACAAAGTACCTGATGGACAAAAAGGAGCCCTTCAGAAGACCACCCCAGTAATGGGAAAAGTTCTGTGCTTTTTCTGACATTGTTGTGAAAGACTTTTAACATATTAATGGTTATTTTGTTTTGGTCTCTGAGAGAGCAAATGTACTCACCAATGATGTTCAGTCTTGTGCTGTGACTGAGTTTTGGAGGTGTATCTGTGTTCATACAGTAATAAACTCCTAACTCATCTACAGTGACGTTATATATGACCAGACGATGTTTAGATTGAACTGAATATTTGTTTTTCAATGTTTTATTGAAGTGAAAGGCTAATGTTGGGTTTGAGAATGAGTGCAGTATCACTGTAGGAGAATCTGATTGTTTCTGTAAAACCCAATAAACGTCCTCATCATCCAGATCACAGTTTATAGGTACATTCTGTCCCAAATCAGTCAGTTGATCTAAAGTCTCTGCAGCTCGACACCAGATTAATACATCTATAAAAGACAATAAAAAACATTTAAGGATGACTCAAAGGCAGTATAACAATAGTAAATACAATTAATACAAGAAGACATTTGTAATAAACTTACAGAGTTGAAGGTAAATAATCCTCATGTTATTGATTTGCTCTGATACCTTCAATATATTGAAACTTGCTTCACATCACCGTGTTTAAAATGAACTTTACCAAAGAGCTCTGACACACAGACAGGAAAAAACGTCTAAATCAGAGGAAGTGTGTCAAGTTTGCTCTGACCACATTTTACACTCTTTTTCAAACCGAATGCTCTATTGGTCGAATCATTTTACTAATCATCTCAAGTAAGATTATGATTATTATGTTGATTATTAGTTTTAAGATCTGTAATGTATAGCTACTTTTTTTCATATTGTTATGGGAAAAGACAATTTATATATAATACGTGTTTGAATTCCAAGGTGATGTGATGTTTAGTGGTAATCAAACTGGTGCTACAGTGCATTTGTAGATCACCACAATGGCAAAATGTAACTCACCAAAACTTTAAACAGTTCCCAGGCAAGTGAAGAATGAAGCATGTCTAACATCACAAGCGTGAAAAACTTCTACATCCTGAAAGCTTTCAAATATTTTGAAATGATTTATGATTTCTAAAGGGATAAAAAAACAGGGTTAAGCTGTGTAGCAAATGTTGTTGCCTATAGTTATTTGTTTTATGTTATGGTACATTAGTCGGAAATAAGCAATGATGATACAATGAGTTGTGTATCTTATAAATAATATTTAATTTAAGGAAGAGTTCTTGTATCATCCTTAAACGGTTTATTTTGAAATGGGTCAATCCCACGCAAAGGTAAACCTGACTGTGAAATAAAGTTCTTACTAAAGGTTTTCAGCACAGGTCTACTGATAGCACAGATGTCAATATTTGCCGATGTAAAGTCTCTCAGTTTTTAAGATTTTTTTGTTTGTTTAAAAGCATGATTTAGTCAGACCACTTTCAGAATTCTCACATTTACAGTTTGATGGTCAAGTTTCCTTGTGCAAATAAAATACAATAACTAGTGTATGATCTATGAAGAGCTTTCCCTTTTCTATTTGTTGGGTATTATGGTTTCTGGTTTGTGCATTTTTACTCACAGAAATCCTACAAACTATGTCATCTCTCAAAAACTAAACATTTTCATCACATTCATCACATGGACATGTTTATTTCCATTTTTTATAGAAACTGTGTATAATTTCTTGTTTTCTGATGTCTGGACTGCAACATTGGGTTTAGGAAAATATACAGATATGTTCAATTTATTGTTATAAAATACAATTTCTGATGCCTTTGTTCTGAAAAAATAATGTTATTTAACATACACAGGATTGTTTCATGGTGACTCGAATATTTGCATTTACACAAGTTAACCAGCAGATGTCATCCACGTGCAATGTTTCAGTATCATCACCAGAAAGTCACAATCCCCTACAGGATCGAGTTCCTATAAAAGTATTTGTAAGTTTAATTAAAAAACAAGAAAATACACTTTCATGTGAGTAATCTGCCAATTTACCATTAATCTTTCAAAAAGTGTATGTGAACATGCACGTGGTGTGTCAGCAAGCAGTTCAAGTCTATTTAGTTGTGTTTGTGTTGCCTAACCCTAATCACATTTGAGATTTTCATAAATTTAGAAAAAAACAACTGGCTTCATCATGCTTCATGCTTATACAGTAAATGTATTCATTTTCTCTTTCAGTGTGCAGAAGTGAAATGTTCAAAGCTTCATAAAGTTTTGTTCCAGGAAACAATAGCAGCTGTGCTGCTTCAAAGCTGACAACACAATCTGAACAACTATCCTGACATATATATCTCACAGAAATATGTATGATGAATTATATTACCTTACTGATTTAGTTATATTGATGTTTTTGATGTAATGATGTTTTTATTCTTTTACATTATTGTCATAGCACATGATAGTCTCATGATGTGGTCAGTTTATATTAACATCCGCTCATATTTCTACAAAGGAAGCTATCAATAGTGATATTCTATGAGCATATATGTTTGACAATAACCATATAGATCTGATTGGTCAAACTGTCATTTTCTTCGATCTGTAATAAAGCGATTATTTTCTGGCCTTAACAAGTGTGTATAGTTTGACCCAAAGAAAAGTTACATGATTATAACTTAGTAATGTCAGTCATCACTGAAAATGTCTGTTTAAGAGAATAATCATGACAATGAAAATGTGAATTATGTTTATTCACTGTGGTTTTAGAATATAAAGAGATAAAGTGTGAAGTTTTGCATTTCTGTTTTTATACATTTTATAAATTATAAATGGTTGGTTTATTACATTTTTAGTTCAACTAAAGTGGTTTGTCTTTAAGTGTTGAAAAATGAGTGTTGCCAAACCAAATAAAAAATCCTGTCAGTGTATGTTTTATGTATTTTGTTAGAAAAGGGTTTGGGTTGTTACAGTGTTGTTACACTCAACTGAAGTGTTTAATCAAACCCAGAAATGTGTTTCAATGGTCTCTGCAACCAATGACTAATACACTCTCACCTTTAACCTTTAATATTGAATCAGATGCAAATTTTTCTCAGACCACTTACATATTTATCACATTCACACAACAGTTTTAAGTCTTTATCAAGCTGTTAAGAGTTCTTCCAAACATTAAATGGAAACTGGCACTTTGCTGTATTAAAATGTATAATTCATCAGAGAATGTTCAGTGCTAGATATTCATATTCATATTCAGAAACTAACTTACTATATATGTAACAACGATCTTTATACTTCAAACAGGTTGACTTTAATCTATATAGATTATCTCAGGCGTGAGCCAAATAAATAAATACATAAAGCTGACCTTTCATTGATGTTAATCCAGTCATTTAAAGTTTAATTCACACTGAACCAACAAATTTATTTTGTTGATTTATTTATCTTATCTTGATTCCAATTTTTTATTGAATATAAAAAGTCACACATTTCTACCTTTTTCCATATACATAAAAATGTTTGGTAATATGAATAAAGCTAAGATATAAGTGACTATAGACACCTTTTCTGAACATTGTGACATGTTTTTGTGGGCAGAGATTAGGTGGGGGCAGAAAAATCCCTCTGACCACATAACTAACGCTGGGTAGCATGTTTTGTTTGCTTGATTTTTGAAAATGACAAGATACAAATCACTCACTGTCTAGGACTGCGATTGTTCTCAAAAGTTAACTTTAATGCAAAGAACTTGGCCAAACTTTACACGCTCCCTCAATTGATGGACGGCCTGACAGGATTTTCTCCAGTTAATACCGTATATTCTGTTTAATTTTCATGTAGTATTATTACCTCATACGACCACTTTCAACAAGTTGGTATGATTTATTAGGGTCTTCATGAAATGTCTGGAACATATTTTGCTTAAAAACACTCAATGGCTGTATAAACAAAACCCTTCTTGCCTCCACAAAAACAGCTCTGCTCACAGCAAACAATGAGTTACAGCGCTCCCCCCCCCTTCCATCCGGCTTTTCAACACACGTATAGTGTCCACTAAAAATAAAATAAATCCCCAGCTGTCACCTCCTAAGTTTGGACTTTGTGCAGCGACTACATTTCATGTTCTTCACAAACTTTAACGATGCCGTCACTCACATACACCGTCTTCTGGGTTACATTAGAAAATGTTTTCTGTTTTTTAAAGGGGGTTGATAATACCTGCCACTTTCAGTGTTGCATTTGTATATATTCATATATCTTTATTAATGTTAGCTTTCATTGTTTTTATCTAAAAGGTGCATTAATATGGTTTGAAGCTGAAGAGACTTTAGATCAACTGACTGATTTGGGACAGAATGTGACTATAAACTGTGATCTGGATGATGAGGACGTTTATTGGGTTTTACAGAAACAATCAGATTCTCTTACAGTGATACTGCGCTCATTCTCAAACCCAACATCAGCCTTTCACTTCAATGAAACATTGAAAAAAACAAATATTCAGTTCAATCTAAACATCGTCTGGTCATATATAACGTCACTGTAGATGAGTTAGGAGTTTATTACTGTATGAACAAAGATACACCTCCAAAACTCAGTCACAGCACAAGACTGAACATCATTGGTAAGTACTTTTGCTCGATCAGTGACCAAAACATTATGAATACTGTGATTATTAACATCAGTTGAGCTTCTCTTTGGTTGATCTATCCAAAAAGAAAATAATCTTAACTCAAAAGTTATAGTGTGTGAGAAGACTGACAGTCTTCAATACAGAGTTCAATACAACTGAGTGCAAGAATCACGCAAATGTAACAGAGCAAAACTCAACACAATTGAAGACTTTCACTCTCATATCAGGTCTGTTGAATGCTGTTCTGATCAGTACAGGTGAGTTCTTTCACATAAACAGTAATGTGACTTTAATCAAAGTGTCGCTCTAAGTGAGGTTGAAATTGTGGAATGACTTAATATTTATTAGAAAAAAACTAAAGCTCATTGTTTTTAGTGGATAATTATTATAAATTACCATAATATTGACTCTAAATTCACTGTCATTAGGATTCTTAAATGTTGTTACTGTTGAAAATGGATGTTGGAACAGATCTGGAAACAGTTCGCAACTTTATAACACTGAACTGCATCAGACGCAACATTTAAAAGAGCCTCAAGACCCAAATCAATTACAGGTAAGATTATTAATATCATTAAAGATTCACTAAAAAACAATAAACCAAGAACTTGATTATAGTCTTTTCTTTGTTAATACTGATTTCCTTTTCATCTTTCAGTATGTGACGGTAGTTTTCCAAGATGTTTAAAATATTAAGACCAGCCAGATCAACAGCACCTACTTTATGTTGCTAAAAAGCTGCCTAAGTAAATATATTTATATTTTTTTAAATATATTTTGATCATTTACGGATTAATTAATTAATAATATAAATTCTTGTTTTTAATTAAAATACCATAAGCTAAATTGCATCAAATATTTTAGAAACTGATGCATGATAAAGTTTGTCTGTAATTATAAAAAATGCCATTTCCCAACCATTGAAATTATTTGCAATATCTGAAAGATTGTGTTGAGGATAGTAATGATTGTTTCAAATGTTTAAATCAGTATTTAATTGTATAAAGATGCAAATTCTGAAGAAGAAAACAGCCTTAGTTTAAATATCAGAAGTTGATAATAGTGACTAGTTCCTGTTAACACTCTTCTGTTTGCCTTGATGTATAAACAAAAATGTTGTCAAACCAAATATATCCAATAGTTTATCCTGCAATTTTATTTTAACATCACATGATCATGTCAGTTTATTTGTTATATATTTTCATTTTCAGCAAATACTTGAATAAAAATAATATTAAGTCAACCAAATGTTTCCAATGGATTGGTGATGCAGCCCATGACTAATATAGTCTCACCTTTGACTAGACCGGCGGTTTAACCTTGAACCAACTGCTGTGTTTTTCTCAGAACAATTAACTTTAATGTGTCAGCTCTTGGTTTTCTGAACCACAAATGGAAACAGAGAAGCATTGTAGTATGGTTACTTTTGCTTTATAATATACAAGATATGCACATTTAATATCACACTTTTGTAACATAGAATAACCTTAAAGGGATAGTTCACCCAAAAATGAAAATTCGGTCATCATTTACTCACCTGCAGAGTGTTTCAAACCTGAATAAATGAATTTGTTCCGATGAACATAGAAGAAGAAAGTCAATTTTTTGGTTTTTTAATTAAACTTACAAATACTTTTATAGGAGCTCGATCCTGTAGGGGGAGCTGTGCTCGTATTGTGACTTTCTGGTGATGATGCTGAAACATGGCACGTGAATGGCCTCTGCTGGTTAACTTGTGTAAATGCAAAAACACGAGTCACCATGACACAATCCTGTTTTTGTTAAATAACATTATTTTGTCAGAACAAAGGCATCAGAAATTGTATTTAATAACAATAAATTGAACACAAACCAGAAACGATAATACCCAACAAATAGAAAAGGGAAAGCTCTTCATAGATCATACACTAGTTATTGTATTTTATTTGCATAAGGAAACTTGACCATTAAACTGTAAATGTGAGAATTCTGAAAGTGGCCTGATTAAATCATGCTTTTAAACAAACAAAAATGTCTTAAAAACTGAGAGACTTTACATGGGCAAATATTGACACCTGTGCTATCAGTAGACCTGTGCTGAAAACCTTTAGTAAGAACTTTATTTCACAGTCAGGTTTACCTTTGCGTGGGATTGACCCATTTCAAAATAAACCTTTTAAGGATGATACAAGAACTCTTCCTTAAATTAAATATTCTCTATAAGATACACAACTCATAGTATCATCATTGCTTATTTCCGACTAATGTACCATAACATAAAACAAATAACTATAGGCAACAACATTTGCTACACAGCTTAACCCTGTTTTTTTATCCCTTTAGAAATCATAAATAATTTCAAAAAATTTGAAAGCTTTCAGGATGTACAAAGAATTTTTTACGCTTGTGATGTTAAACATGCTTCATTCTTCACTTGCCTGGGAACTATTAAAAGTGTTGGTGTGTTACATTTTGCCATTGTGGTGATCTACAAATGCACTGTAGCACCAGTTTGATTACCACTAAACATCACATCACCTTGGAATTCAAACACATATAATTTATTAATTGTCTTTTCCCCAAACAATATGAAAAACAGTAGCTATACATTACAGATCTTAAAACTAATAATCAACATAATAATCATAATCTTACTTGAGATGATTAGTAAAATGATTCGACCAATAGAGCTTTCTGTTTGAAAAAGAGTGTAAAATGTGGTCAGAGCAAACTTGACACACTTCCTCTTCTTTAGACGTTTTTTCCTGTCTGTGTGTCAGAGCTCTTTGGTAAAGTTCATTTTAAACACGGTGATGTGAAGCAAGTTTCAATATATTGAAGGTATCAGAGCAAATCAATAACATGAGGATTATTTACCTTCAACTCTGTAAGTTTATTACTAATGTCTTCTTGTATTTTTGTATTTACTATTCTTAAGAGTGCCTTTGAGTCATCCTTAAATGCTTTTTATTGTCCTTTATAGATCTATTAATCTGGTGTCGAGCTGCAGAGACTTTAGATCAACTGACTGATTTGGGACAGAATGTGACTATAAACTGATGGCCCGTCAGAGATGTGGAGCCACGCAGGAGGAGGCCTCTACCCTGCTGGGTAACCGCCTCAGAGCAGCCCTGACAGGAGAGCCATGGAGTTGGAGAGTACGCTCCCTCTCCGGGCTTCCCCCAGTGATATAGCTGCCTTCCGCAATCTCCATGTGACGTTGCGTCGGCCGGCGGTAACACTAAGCAAGCAAGTAGGCAGAGCAGTCAAACCTCTCCGGGGTCCCACCCTGTGTAAGGTGACGGCTCTGCCAGCCACTAACCAGCCTCCCTGGCACGGTGAAGCAGATCATCCTCCGGTTTCGCAACCACGGCACCTGCCGTGACGCAAGCTAGAGGACGATCCATCTCGGTTATGCGATCCATTTTCGCCAGGCACCCGCCAAGTTCGGGGCATTCTCCTAAGGGGGAAGCTCCCGTGCTCAGGCCGAGGTTGCTGCTTCTGGCGGGAAGTGCGGTCGAACCTGTCCCTCTAACCGAGATGTTTCCGGTCCGGACTTCATAGTGCCTTTAAGGGGGGGAGGCCGCGCCCCTCTCTGTATCGAGCTGATACAGAAGCGCATCTTGGCGGCAAGATTGGTTGTGGCAATCGACCCGTAGGACCCTTACTCTTACGTCTCCTTCCTTCTGCGATATTTCGTGTTGAAGGAAGAACGTATCAGTACTAGGTCTGTCCCTGTCTCCACTCACGGTCAGGGGGACCTTGTGCTTCAGCACCTAGACCTTCTTGCCTACGGGTTAACTGGGAAAGAGCAAGCTCTCCCCAAAGAGCGGGAGCTCCTCTTATCTCGGTGTGGAACTAGACTCTGCCCTTATGCAGCATGCTCACCAAACGAGTTTCTGCAGTAGGTGTTGAACTGGATGAATTTGGTCAGCCGGACTCCGGGTCCCGCTGATCACTTCAGAGGCTCCTGGACACGTGGCGTCCTCGACGGATAATCCGCTTGAGTTGATGCACGCACAGCCACTTCAGCACTGGCCTCAGAGTCAGGTTCCTGGGATGGCGGCACACCGGCACCAGGTGGGTTAGGCTACGCCTCAGTGTCTACACACCCCAAACCCTGGTCAGATCTGACCCTTCTCCAAGCACCCCGCTCGGGCAGGTACGAGGCGCATCAAGCACCTCCCTGCGGGGTGGGGTGCCTAGAGTTTTTGGCAGTCCCCTTGGCACTAGACCTCTAGTGCAGGACTACGTGCTAGTCCGGTCGGGCAGCACGACTGCCGTGGCGGCATACGCTCACAGCAGATGCCAAAACTCGCCCGATGCCTTCTCTTATGGAGTCAGCAGGATGATATATCCCTGCGGGCCAGGTTATCCTTGGCAAACTGAACCCGAGAGCCGTTGCGCTCTCTCGTCAGTGAAACGCCTCGGAGAGTGGCCACTCCATCCTCGCGCAGTCCAGCTCTCAGGGGACCGCTGTGGCCAGGATCAGATCCTGTTGCCCCCAGAATCCCCTTTTTCCCGCTTTTGTACCCTGACGGGTACCTTAGCACACAGCTGGCCGCGGGACAAGCGGAAGTACGACTTCCCCCAGGAGCCTCCTTGCACAGGGCCTGTGCAAAGTCGGAGAAGAGTGGCTTCACGTACTGTTGTTGCGCCTTACTGGCCCAACAAGACTTGATTCTCAGACTTCTCAGTTCTGATACAGCCCCCTCTGGCCGATTCCCCTGACGAAACCTATCACAGGGGAAGGACACGGTTGGCACCCCAGGCCAGGCCTCTGGATATCCATGCCTGACCTCCGGATGGGACGAGGAGGCCTGGAGTGGCTTGCAGTGACGATCAGACCATCCTGCCGAAAGCCCCACAACTTGGCGTGTGCACGCTTATAAGTGGCGCCTCTCGCTCTAGTGTTCTCCCTCAGTGAGAACCCACGGAGTTGCTTGATCCGGTCAGTGTTGACCTTTCAGAGACTAGAGAGTAATCTCTCCCCTTCCGCGTTTAGAATGTATGCAGCCGCTATGGCCGCTCATCACAATCGCCTGGAGGGTAAGTTTCTTGGTTAACATAACCTGGTCACCAGGTTCTCAGGAGCGCGACTCCGGCCGCGCTCCGTACCCTCTTAGGACCGTAGGTCCTACATGGCCTTTGGGCCTGTGAGCCCCTCAAAGACGCCTCTCGTCCTTGTTACGATGAAGGCCGCTCTTGATGGCGCTTGCCTCTGCAAGAGGGTAGGGACCTCCAGTATTCTTCGTGTCCCATGGGGGCCTGGAAATTGGGCAGTAGTCTTCTGAAATACCGGCCTGGTTACGTTCCCAAGGTTCCCACACTCCCTTCCGGGTTCAGGTGGTGAACCTGCAGGCGCTCCCCTCGGGAGAGAAGACCCAACCTCCTAGTGTTGTGTCCAGCGCACTGCGCCTCTACTTGGACCGCACACAGAGCATTAGTTCTGAGCAGCTCTTGTCTGTTCAGAAGACGGCACCAGGGGAGGGCTGTCTCAGACAGAGGCTGGCGCATTGGATTGTGGGCGCCACAGCGTACCAATCCTTGGATCACCCGTGCCCACTCGCAGTGAGAGCCCACTCCACCGGAGCAGGGCCTCCTCGTGGACACCGGCCCAAGGCGCCCCTCTGGCAGACATGTGTAGCTACAGGTTGGGCTACACCCAGTACCTTCGTGAGAAAGGAACCAGTGTCCTACACCTAATATGTAGGACAGGCATCTGGCCTGGGCGTACGCCTGCGAAAGCACCTTCTTCCCTATAAGGTACGTTTAGTGTTAACACTAAATAGAAATATAAAATATTTCAGTAAGTTCACCAGAACACAAACATTTATCTTGAATAAAAAACACGACAATAGAGTTATTTTGTGGAGGGATTTCTCCTCGTGTTGAGGTCTTTTCTTGAGGTCCCAATTCCTAATGTTGTTTAAAGGACATGTTGTGTGCTAGTGTCCCATAATATACTATATGAATAGTTAATTTACAGAAATAGATAACACCAATTTTATTAATATTCAATCTCAATCAATCATGTTTTTATTGTGTTATTATGTTTTTATTGTGTCATTATTAATCAAAACAACACAACTGGAGTTTGTTTGATGTTAACTTGAATTCATGACAAAAACATGATATGTAAACATTAAAAAACTAAATTCTGTCTTTGCAAATGAAATCTTCATAAGTTCTGTGGCATGTTCACAGTTGTAATCGTTCTGTTCAGCAGAATTTAAGCACGCTGTGATCACTCATGTGGCCTTGGGCCTACAACCAAACCACTGACTGATAGAATATACTGCCATAGACACAATATGATAGTGCTTTTATCTATGTACACACAGGTTGTTGTATTTGTTTACTTTCAAAGGTTCTTAAAGAAATTTTGATGACACTCTAGTCATAAAAGTGGGGAGGAATATTGATATTTGACAATATGCAGTTTTTCTACACAATCAATGATTTCATGTGCATGCATGTGTAAGATCTGATGAAATATGATGAAAATAAAAAAATATCTAAAGCAATTTAAGATGCTAGATTGGTAACAGAGAGCCTTAAAAAGTTAATAAAAAATCCCACAAACCAACTTGAGCCCTCCTTATATTGACTATCTATAGATGTTGACTAGTGTGTGTGTTAGAGTGTATTTTGATGTTCTCTGTTTGATGTTTGATGGTTAAATATGCCCCAGAACTGTTTTTTTTCCTAAATTCTTTAAAATATCTCGTTTTGTGTTCAAAAGACAAACAATATATCATTTTTTCCCGACTATTGTAGTGGATATTGTCCCAGAACTAAAAATGGCAAAAATTCTCTAAAAAATCTTCTATATGGTCATCGGATCAAATTTATTTAATCAGGTTTAAAACACTCTGCAGGTGAGTAAATGATGACCGAATTTTCATTTTTGGGTGAACTATCCCTTTAAGGTTATTCAATGTTACAAAAGTGTGATATTAAATGTGCATATCTTGTATATTATAAAGCAAAAGCAACCATACTACAATGCTTCTCTGTTTCCATTTGTGGTTCAGAAAACCATGAGCTGACACATTAAAGTAAATTGTTCTGAGAAAAACACAGCAGTTGGTTCAAGGTTAAACCGCCGGTCTTGTCAAAGGTGAGACTATATTAGTCGTGGGCTGCATCACCAAACCATTGGAAACATTTGGTTGAATTTATATTATTTTTATTCAAGTATTTGCTGAAAATACATAACATTGATTTGAATGAAAATACATAACAGATAAACTGACATGATCATGTGATGTTAAAATAAAATTCCAGGATAAAATATTGGATATATTTGGTTTGGCAACATTTTTTTATACATCAAGACAACAGAAGAGTGTTAACTGGAACTAGTCACTATTATCAACTTCTGATATTTAAACTAAGGCTGTTTTCTTTCTTCAGAATTTGCATCTTTATACAATTAAATACTGATTTAAGCATTTGAAACAATCATTACTATCCTCAACACAATCTTTCAGATATTGCAAATAATTTTAATGGTTTTGGAAATGGTTTCCAAGGCATTTTTTATAATTACAGACAAACTTTATCATGCATCAGTTTCTAAAATCTTTAATACAATTTAGCTTATGGTATTTTAATTAAAAACAAGTTAGGTTATTAATTCATAAACCAGTGAATGATCCATATATTGTACAATATACATACAGATTTACTTTGACAGCTTTATAGCAACACACAGTAGGTGCTGTTGATCTTGCTGGTCATAATATTTTAAACATCTTGGAAAACTACTGTCACATACTGAAAGATGAAAAGTAAATCAGTATTAACAAATAAACCACAGTAATCCAGTTCTTGGTTAATTTTTTTTCAGTAATAAATATCATTAATGATATTTATAATCTTACCTGTAATTGATTTGGGTCTTGAGGCTCTTTTAAATGTTGCGTCTGCTGTAGTTCAGTGTTATAAAGTTGTGAACTGTTTCCAGATCTGTTCCAACATCCGTTTTCAACAATAACAACATGTAAGAATCCTAATGACAATGAATTTAGAGTCAATATTTGTGGTCATTAAAAATAATTCCCAGAGCTTTAGTTTTTTTCTAATAAATATTAAGTCATTCGACAATTTCAACCTCACTTAGAGCGACACTTTGATTAAAGTCACATTACTGTTTATGTGAAAGATCTCACCTGTACTGATCAGAACAGCATTCAACAGACCTGATATGAGAGTGAAAGTCTTCAATTGTGTTGAGTTTTGCTCTGTTACATTTGTGTGATTCTTGCACTCAGTTGAATTGAACTCACTCAGTTCAGTTGGTTCTGAAAATAAAAATGTGCATTGTATTCAGATACAGTAATGACTGTCAGTCTTCTCAAACACTATAACTCAGGGTAAACAGATTCTTGTAATACTGAGTTAAACAACATATTCACTTTCGGATAGATCAACCAAAGAGAAGCTCAACTGATGTTAATAATCACAGTATTCATAATGTTTTGGTCACTGATGGAGGAAAAGTATTTACCAATGATGTTGGACACTCGTGATGTTGGATGTTGGATGTTGCTCGTGCATTGTAGCTGTTGTCTGCTGTCTGCTGTCTGCTGTATGCTACCCGCTACCCGTCTTACCTTGCCCGTATTTAATACCTTGTCTAATGTTGAGATGTTCCTTGTTCCTGATTCCTGTTCCCTGTCTTAGTAAGTGTTAGTTTAGTGTTTGTTTTCCAGTGTTTGTTTTATAGTCTAGTTAGTCAGTGTCCTTAACCTTGTTAAAGTTTATCATTTATCCTGTTTGTTTTCCCCCTCGTGGGTTCTTGTTTTGTCAGTTTATAGTGTTTATGTTAAATAAAACTCTTTGTTCCATCTACCGTCTGTGTCTGCCTGCATTTGGGTTCCCACGCCATGTCTCCACCCGAGATTCATGACATTCTTTTGTTTTAGTTGTCTATATTGTATTATTTAGCCCTGTTCTTGTTTCCCCCTCGCTGGTGTTTGTTTTGATCCTTTTTTGTAAAATAAACCTGTAAAACCCCTTCACCCGTACTTGCCTGCACTCGGGGTTCATCTCCCCTGGAAATTCATAACACATTCAGCATTACAATATATGGTAAAACTTGTGAATATAAAGGAAATAAAAAAACATTAAATTACCCTTCATTTTATTCACTGTCAAGCCGTCCCAGGTGTCTATGACCTTCTTTGAGCAGACCACAATCTGAGTTATATTAAATAATACCCTGGCTCTTTCCAGCTTGGTTTTTTGTAGTGCATTGTGGCCATGACCTTGAAGCTCCAAAGGCACATATTTTCGTCATGAAAATAACATAACGCCTTAACATAAGCTAAACAATGGGTTTTTGTAACAAAACATTTATGTTCAAAAAATATTATCTGTAATCTATGGCTTCCAGCAATGGCAGTGTGCACGTTCATGAGAGAGTCAATGTAAGATCCATTGAAATCCCCTATTTTTTTATTTTAATTTCTCTGCTGTATCTTAAATCTTTTGCTAGTACATACTGTTTTAAAGTACCTATCGACCATTAAAACAGTACGATTTATATACTTTTAGTGGGAGTTGTATGAGTAGATTTGGGACATACTGCATCTGGCATGATTTATGGTCATGTGACCTATGTTCTTTGACATTTCAACAACAACTTGTATGTGGGCGCTGATAAAAACATAATTTAGTCACAAGAAATTAATTTATTGGCACTTACATTGAAAACGGACGTCCGCCTTAATGTTTTCCCCAAGTTTTACGCTATTTTTATTTGATTGACGTTTGAAACTTGACCGCTGCTCAGCTCCCGTGGCATCATGGGATAGAAGAGTGTCCATCTGATTCACTGATTCAGAGGTCAGCCTTCAGCCAGAAGTCCTTGTTAACGTGCATACTGCAATTGCCGGAAGTCATAGATAAAATGTATTATTTTTGTTACAAAAAACGTTATCCAGTTCCATAATCCAGCTGGGAAGAGCCAGGATATTATTCAATATAGCTTCAATTGTGGTCCGCTTAAAGAAGAAGGTCAGATAAACCTGGGATGGCTTTAGGGTGAGTAAAATATAGAGTTATTTAATTTAGGTCATTGGTTGATTCCTCACTTCCTCCTCACTGATCGATGGCATGGTTTGTTTTCATACGCTTGACATTGACTAAACCAAGAATGGCAATATGAGAGAATGGGGGAGAGTTTATACTGTATTCCAATCATGTATATACCAAAAAAAATCCTGAACACCACGAGCAGTTTGTACCAAGGCGTGAGCAAGACAAGTTTAATGTGAAACCGTGAGCCGTCTTGAGCATCAGCTGCAGAGATGCACAGAACATATTTTGTATTTTCAGAAAGTGTGAGTATTTACACAAGAAGTCGCTGAAGGGCCAATTGTTCTTGTAAAAGATGGCAATAATGCAGAAAAACAAGGACAAGATGAAAATGAAGTCTGCAGTAGCCAAACTAAGAAACCAGTTGCAGTTGACTGTCAATTTTCATTTTGTAGCTGGTCACAAAGATGACAAGACCATTCCAATGTCCCCCATCACTAAGATGACAACATATAAGAATATGATGAAGATTTCAGTGTTTTCTAAACCCAGCCACTTTATGGGGTGACTTGTGATTTCTGTCAGATTTTGAGGTCCCAAAGTGATGTCCACTGCACAAAGAAAAGAGAGGGATGACTCATGTACAATGAAAAGCAAAGCAAAACAATTAAACTATTAAAAATAAATGTGCTTAAAGGGTTCTTCACAGCAATGCCATGGAAGAACAATTTTTGGTCCCACAAAGAACCATTCAGGCAAAGGTTCTTTAAAGAACCATCTCTTTCTTACTTTTTATAATCTGAAGAACCTAATTTCTCAACAAAGGATTTTTTTGAATTGGAAAGGTTCTTAGGAAGTTAAAGGTTCTTTATGGTACCATTTAGACAAACAAGGTTCTCCAATGGCATCGTGAAACATTTTATAGGAGTGTATGCTTAAAATCAAAGTCTCATGATTTAAAATGTTTAAATATAAATGGTGCATTGGGCATCTTACTTCATCATCCTCCACACTCTTTACAAAGTTGCTTCCAAAGGTTCTTCGATGCCATAGAAGAACCTTTTCGGTTCCATAAAGAACCTTTAACATCTGAAGAACCTTTCTGTTTTATAAAAGGTTCTTTTTTGCCAAAAAAGGTCCTACAGATTATAAAAAGTAAGAAAGAGGAGGCTGCATTGAATCATAAAACTATGCTGAACAAATTTAGCACTGAAAAGCCATTATTGCCAGTTGAGAAAGTTTATTTCCTGTTGATCTGATCTCAGTGTTAAACTTTGAAGTAGATTAGATGCAACAACACAAATGATCTCAACAATGCAACATTATCAGTGAATACATCCATTTTGTTTTTTCCTGCATTGCCCATTTTTGTTAAACATGATTAAAATGTGCCAGAAATGTTTCACATGTCACATGATTTTACACTGGAAGAAAATAAAGCTTCCCTTTAAAAATAAGTGATATAATTTTACCCCAACACATATACAACTAGTGGCACTTTGATCCTTTATAAAGGACAGATTATGAGTGGGGTGATGATGTAGGAAGGCAGGTAAGGTTTCAAGATTTTCTTCTGCCCTCGGTGAAATGTGAAGCAAGAGACCACTCTGATGTAGATTTGTAAACCTGTACCAATATTATCATAATAATATAGTATTTATATTTGTTCTTCAATGTCGTTCGTGCTTACACAGTATATGGCCAAACATCAAAGATTGAACTCAAGCACATGAATGTTTTTCTTTAGCTGACAGACAGTGGGGCAATATTTGGCCTTTATGTCCAGGAAACAGTGAACAACTGGTTTGTGGATGTGACGCAGGGTTCCAATGAAATATTTTTTTGTGTGCCACCCCATTGTAATTTCTGATCCATGAATGTCCACCCCTATGAAAAAGGAAATGCGCTAGTAAATGATATTTGTAGTCAATGCAATAATGTGAATAGATGCAAAGCTGAAAGCTTGTGCTAGTGTGAAAGACGCTCGGGGCGGTTGGAAGGATTCGTCACTTGCCCGAGAGGGCCACTGAAGTAGAACCGCTTTGTCCTGAATCACAGGGAAAGAACCCAATTGTAGGCAGCGATATCAGGGGTAACAAAAATGATTCATTAACAATAAACGAAAAACAAAAAGACCCACAATGGGATATAACTGAGAAGGATAATCACAAGGACGTAGACTCACTAATACTGGACTAAACAAAACTTGACATAAACTAAACTAAACAATAGTAGACTTGACTTGACACCAATATAGGCCTATACAGAGAACACTGGGCATGAAGTACACAGGTAAATAACATGAATACACACGAGTAAGCACAATAAACAAGCACAGGACAATGAACAAGAGGGCATTATAATGGGAGACTATCAAAAGAAGATAACAATGGGCAGGTGTGGGCAATGGGACACGAGGAACAAGAGACTTGATCGACAATAATGTGTTTCTCTCCGCACAAAACGTCCTTGTAACAGATGTAACATTAGTTCCCTAATAGAGGGAATGAGACATTGTGTCAATGAGAAAGATGGGGTTCGCCCTCATAAACCTAAATCTCCACATTGTATCTTTGTCCCCATGTTATTTGGCCTCTCCTATAACCTCCGAAGTAGTGTGTTTAAGTGTATTCTGTTTTATTATGTTCTTGTACAAACTTCAGGTCAATGTGCTTATAACCATGGCATGTTTTATATCTAAATGTTTCTCTCTTCATTCCTGAAAAGATGGTGTACACCACAGAAATGTATTTTATACCATACTCAATATATCATATTCCATGAATTATTACAGCCCAGATTATACGTGACCATAAATGCAAATGAGCTAATGTCCACAACAAAGAAACCTGGATTTCCCTCCAAAATCAGCTCATCACATTGGATCGCTCACCTTGGAGGGGCGTGAACCCCCCAAGCTTAAAACATCCGTACACGGAGCTTCTCGTGTCCTCGCGCTCCTGCCCGGCACGTCATAGAGACCTGTCTCTCCCCTTGGAGACAGTTTCATCCGGCAGTTTACGTCGGCTAACTTCGTCCCACCTTCGTCACCCAATCCCGGCTCTAAGAAAGAAGTAGACGGACTCACCCGCCTGCTTTGAAACCATCAGGACTCTTGAGAACCTTTTCAACGCGCCCAGAACTTGCCCCAGCACACTCAAAGGAAACCAATGCAAGTATTAGAATTTATTCTAAATAGCTACGCTTAAGCTGTAACCCCTTTTTACAAGGAGAATGTCGTCGATGGTTCATGCAGATGTGAATAGCTGTTTGTAATAATGCCACTCTCTACTTAGTCTATTTCTTACCTTTCTCTACTGTTTTGTTTAATGTTACGTTTGTCTTCACGTGTTTATATCTAGTTAATTTGTTATGTTTCCCCTTTAGTATAGTCAATAAACCCGCATTTGTTATCTACAATCGAATTGTTGCTGTGTCTCTTTATTACATATTAACGTCACTTAAACTGCTTGATTTCGTTATAATATCTGGAGCGGTACTGTACTACGCTACAGTAAGATTGTTAGGTTTCCAAGGCCAGGAAAGTAATATTTCTTAGATTTGATATACGATCTGCTGATCACTCCCTGAACGAGTGAATCTAGTTTTGTCGCTATTATTAGGTCTGCTGAATCCGATAAAAGTGTATAAGATAGGTGTAGTTAATCATCATTAATTATCCGTATTTTACTGTGATCAAACTCATAGTTTTCCCCGAAATACACTACATCCGTCAGCCACTGGCTCGCGATCGGGAACGTGTTGTCCTTTACTAACCTCTCCCCTTCCACACTGAAAGTGTATGTAGCCGCTATTGCCGCTCATCCAACTCAGTTGCTGGAAAGTCTGTGGGACAGCACGACCTGATCATCAGGTCTGCCTCGTCCACGCTCCATACCCTCTTGAGACGGGGTCCTGGCGGGCCTTAAGAGGCCCCCCTTCGAGCCCCTCAGAGATGCCGCTCTTCCTCAATTAACGATGAAGACCGTTCTTCTGATAGGGCTCGCTTCCATCAAGAGGGTAGGGGACCTACAAGCATTTTCCGTGTCCTCTGAAGCCTCTACCATCCGTCCTCATGGGGAGCGCCTGCAAGTTCACCACCTGGTCCCGTAAGGGAGTTGTGGGAACTTTGGGCACGTAGCCAGGTCGGGGTCTCAGGATCACGTGAGAGGTCTTTGCTCTTCTCCGCGGCTGTTTAATGGAAAATTGTGTCCTTGCCTCCTGGTTAAATCCCAGATTGTTTCAAAGTTGGTTCAAATTGTTGGGCAGATATGTAAAGCAAAACGTTTCTCATCTGTTTAACAATCAATACAGATAGGTATTAAGCATCTTATTATTATTGGTAGTAATTTTATTTTTCATTCAAATATTTTTCATGACAATTAGCACATTTTCTTCTCATAATCTTATTAATGTAAAGAACATACAATATAAAATATGTAGTTTTTAATATTTACATTTACATTTATGCATTTGCCAGACGCTTTTATCCAAAGCAACTTACATTGTATTATCCTATACATTTATACATAGGCATGTGCAATCCCTTGGGACCGAACCCACAACCAAAAGATGTGAGGAAAGCTATATGCACACTAATCACTTCAAGTTGTGTGTTAAGATGTTAGATTATGTGCTCATAGTAACACACAGCAGACTTTGTCTCATTTTTAACGTAATTACATAATTACATTAACAGCCCCACAATATACAACATGTCACAGTCACCAGCTGCAGTGCCCTCTTAAATCCCCTAGGAGGGCACTCCTCTCATCACATGCACTGCCATCTCACACTACATTTCCCATAATCCATTGCTGGACTCATTATTTATGACTTCATTTACCTGTGTCTAGTTAACTTGATTACTTCTGTCTACATAAGCCTGGTTTGTTGTTTCCATCATTGTGAAGTCTTGTTTGTGTCAACTGCATTTCTGGTCTGGTCTGGTCTGTTCTGTGTCTCGTGTGAACCTTTGCTGCCTGCCTCGACTATTGCCTGTGACCACGTTTATGATTGTTTGTTGCCTGCTCTGAACTTATTTCCTCTTTGTACCTGTTCTCCTTTTAATAAAGCTGCATTGAGATCCTCAACCTGTCAATCCTCAGAGCAGTTCTTGACACAACCAGTCTACCTTATCATTTTTTTTTAACTATTTTCATTTCCTTAATATCTATAAGGGCTTAACTTTAACAATTTTACTGTTAGTTTTGTTGATGTATTGTACCGTCTCTTCTTTTTTGTGTATGTATGTGTGTGTTAGGTAATAAAAAGTCAAGAAAATAAAATATTTATCACGTTATGTTCTACTATGAATTTTGTTATGTATCTCAAATTGAACACAAACATTTAATTTTAATTTAGTATAGTGCATTGCATCAAATGAGAATCACCCCTGGACTCATGGTTAGACCTTTGTGCAGCAGAGGGCAGGAGTGAGGGCTTTGCTGCAAATACAATTTAATTGTAAATAAGTGTATACGATAAATAGCTATTAAATGTAAATAATTAACTATCTTCAATGCCCAATTAGTTGCCATCATACTTATATATATATATATATATATATCTGTTTTATCAAGTTAACATTAATGAACATGAATGACACATTAGATACTTTACATTAAAGAATACACTGTTCATTTTAGATGTCATCCTATGTTATACTTTGTACTTTTGCGTACACACTTTATATTGTCACAAACGTAAAAATAGATATAAATACAAAAATGTAAATAAAAAATAAAGCAATAAAGAGAAGGTTCCCTTAGGTTTAGTTCTTTCATGGCTCACTAACTGTTCAGTGTGGTTTTTGTGTGATGGCTTTTGTCTGAAGCTCGGCTATGTTTCCACTTTCACACAGTGATGTTTTCTTGGTCACAGCATTGAAGAACGGCTTAATTGTACGATGTTGCTTGCAACATTAGATAGTTTCGTTTCTGCCACTGTGTTTAAATTGACACTGTGTTTCACCTATGTTTGGGTGCTTTTGCTTATCAATAACTGTGGGCTCGAATAGATCTAAACATGTGATATGATAGTCGCTCGCTCGCATCAAATTCAAGACTCTGCTCCTGGCCTACAAGACCACCACTGGTTTGGCACCACCTTATCTTCACTCACTAATGCAGACATATGTACCCGCCAGATCCCTACGCTCTGCAAACGAACGGCGTCTTGTGGTGCCATCCCATAAAGGTAGAAAATCTCTCTCGCGCACCTTCTCCGGATCTGTTCCACCTATGTGGAATGATCTGCCTGCTGCTACAAGATCTGCAGATTCTGTAGCCATCTTTCAGAAACGCCTGAAAACCCATCTCTTCCGCCAACATCTTACTGTTCTGTTCTGACTCAAGTTTCGTCTCTACTCTTTTCTTCATACTCTTTTCTTCTCTACTCTCTTCTTCTCTACTCGTTTCTTCTCTACTCAAAAAAAATAAAAAAATAAAATAATAATAATAATGTATGAATGAATGTTTCTGTATACTGTGTTAGGCTATATGAAACCTCTTCTTTTTGATTGCACTTATGCTCTTGTTGTACTTATGCTGTCCTAATTGCTTCCATTACCTACCCCACTTGTAAGTCGCTTTGGATAAAAGCGTCTGCTAAATGACTAAATGTAAATGTAAATATGAAGCCACATCAGATGCTTCAAATAAACATACCAGTTACTTGGAAATGGTGTAATCTTGATGTAATCCTGATAAACAAATGAACCAATACAAAGTGCGACATCCAGTTTAGGTGATAGTCCTTTAAGTATATACACTGTAACGAATTGCTGTAAAAACTACAGCGTTATTTTACAGAAGCTGACTGTTTTTTGAATAATACAGAATATTTCTGTAAAGTGCAATGCATTCTGGGGTCACGTGACGGATTAACTCAAATCTACAGAATATTGCTGTAAATTTCAAATCTACAATGGCGGGATGATCTGCAACAGTCGAGATTGGGGAAGTGCGCAAAATGAGTGATTCACACCTGTGGTAAGTGACTTATTAAGTATTATTTTCTATATTTGGTGATTATCATACTGGTAACGTTATATAGAGTTATCTACATTCGCGTTTCATATCGCACCCCGGATTCAACCTCCATCCGGAGTCTTGCGCGGGGTTTCAGCAGCGCCGTCGCGGTAAGATTTCAAACATTCTCCGTCGCTATAGCACCTGAGGACAGAAGTTGTTCATGTTATTTAGAGTTTTTGTACACACCAGGAGCGAAGGCGGTATGTGACGAGCTACAGTTCATTGTATTAGTAAATTGATGTTTTTTTTTTTAATGTTGAACATCGCGCCCGCCGTAGACACGGTAAAAGTTACATGCTTCGAATGTTGGGATTCACGGGAACTTAGTGTTGAATACCACACTCGGTCGTGATTATTTGTGTGGTGTAATTCAAATTTGCCAATGGAGTTATCCGTTAAATCGAGCGCCCAAATTAAAACGAGTCACCAAAGCTTGCGGTAAGTCGATGTTCACGGAGGATAGCCCGGTAAAGTGATTATTGTACGTAACCAGCTAGATATGCAGTATATGTAACGGAGGCCAGCTGAGAGCTTGAGCAAAAGACGTTAGCGACACCCTCATCGTTAGAGCAGGCCTGTCCCCCAAATAGGACCGTTGGAGGGTGGGAGTGAGACGGCCCGTTACAAATACCAGTGTGACAATTTCTTGACCGTGACATCCCTTACGTAAATGGCTTACATTTCTGTATAAGTACGGTTTTAAGTGTAAGTTACTCTGTGTAATTTGCTTAGAGCTTGTTTGTAGAGTCACTTATACTAGTTTAAATGTGAAAAGCTTAAAGATAAAATTGTGTAGTAAGTATTAACTATTGTCACATGTGGTATTGTTTGTTTTAGGACACACTTTGTCATGGAGGCCACTGGATGCTGACTACTGAAGGTTAGCTTGTGTGTGACGCAGCTCAGCACAGCTTCATGTCTGGCCTTGCCACTCTGTTCATAGCATGTTACATATTCAATCTTCAGTACCAGGATGGGGCAGCGTGTCTCTTGGAGTCCACTGAAAGGTATCAGTTGAACAACTTCCTTGCCTGCATTTTGTAGATATGTTAATGTTATATACCTGTTAAGACCTTTAAAACAATATTTCGCATGGAGAGATGGATTTTTTTAGGGCAAATTATTTAGAAGTCTCCCCTATTTAACACTAGCAAGCTGAAGATTTAATTAATGTGTTTTAATATAATCTATTTTGTATATTTAATATATAACATTTAGTTTTTCCTGACTCTTTGTAGATATTAATCCAGAGAGTGGAACAAGAAGAAGCGTCATCTAAAATGCCAGAACACAGAAGAAACAGGTTACAGTAAACCCACATGTTGCCGCTCTTCTAAACACAATGATGAATTATCATTGTAATCGATGAAAAGTAAGAAGCACACACACACACACACACACACACACACACACACACACACACACACACACACATACACACACACACACAGATCTCATCATTGAATTACATTATTTTATTATTCTCTGTCTCTGACTGTATATGTTGTCCTCTGTTTTTCTCTGACTATAAATTGAATATCTAAAATTATTCTCTTTATTCTTTTCCATAGTTCCAGCTACTTGTTGGGCTC
Source organism: Triplophysa tibetana (assembly GCA_008369825.1). NCBI lineage: Eukaryota > Metazoa > Chordata > Actinopteri > Cypriniformes > Nemacheilidae > Triplophysa > Triplophysa tibetana. The sequence continues at coordinate 16,895,097 of CM017906.1, read as the reverse complement.
TGATGGATCAAGATGTGGACCGTTTTACAGACTCACTTTGGCCTTGTTTTGCGATGTTGTTACATGATGGTTATGTTGGTTAACGTGTTGTTTAAACATTCATTGTTTAAAGAGCCATGTTGGCTACTATAAAGTTGTTACTGAATAAACATATTTCATGTACAAGGTACAAAATTCGTCTGTAATGTATTTTTGTATCAATTAAAAAAAATTAAACGCTGTATATCCAGTATGCAAAACATACTGGATATACAGTGAGTTATGTATTTCTTCTTAATACAGTAAATAAAAATCAAGCAATATGCTGTAAAAAATACAGCATTATACTGTTGCTGTTCAAAATTACAGTTTTTTCCTGTATTCTGCAATTACAGTAAATGCCTGTAAATTAAATTACAGAACTGTGGCTGTAAAATTTACAGTAACTGGCTGGCAACCCTGCTGCCAGTAATTTACTGTAAATTTTACAGGATTTTTTTTACAGTGTATGAAAAGCATTTTTAAACACTTATCATACTGTATGCTTTAGAGAAATCTTACCATCACATCACATTTTTTGTTAAATATTTTGTTGGTGTGCACATTTTATTTACTGCAATTTAAAATATATCATTTTGCAAACAGCAACATGACAAACTGGACATATATGAAATACATTATGGGATCTTGGCATGTTTAAATGATACCTTTATTAAGAGTTCACTGTTGTACTAACTCAACTAGAAGACCTTGATAAACTTCAAAGAAACCTCTCGCTTGAATGGTCTGCGGGTGAGAACAAGCATTTAGCCTATGTAGCTGTTTTGAATAGGATCATTTAACAAATAGCACACAAAATAAAACAGTATGTTCTCATTTTTTATATGTACGAATTTGTATATAAAGTTTACAAGCAGGCTAAAGACTTTTTTTTTTAAATCGGTCTATTACTGTTAAAGTGTGCTAAAATGTACTTTTGAGTCATCTTCATAGAACCAGTTATTGACCATGCGCTCTTGTGACTACATTTTCTAGATTAAGTAGTCAAGTAGTCATGCTGTACACACAAATGTCACTTCATTTTCAGTGTTGGAAAATAATGCATGACTGAAAGCAAGCCTACTGATGTTTAATTTTTCAACAAGGTACAGTCATTTTCTGAAAACTTGCTGTACATTCTACAACTAAATATGCTGTAAATGAAGCTAATACGTAAATGTTCTTTAAATGTCAACTTTACTACACTATTTTCATTGCACTGTGGGTATGTCTATGAGGGTGTTGTGTTAATATTTAAAGCATTTGGGTTACAATGTTTGCTTTGTAGTTTAGAACAAGCTCTGATTCTTGAATCTTCACATTTAAATCTAGACAAAAGGCCACACATGCACAAACACACAGAGCATTCTTGCAAAGAGCAAACTGCAATGCCAACCTGATTCCGTCTGAGGTTTAGACCGCTGATAAACACAATTTTTTACAGTTATGAGAAACACACTGCACTCGTATCAAGCTTAAACCTCCAGTCTGGTCAAAGGTGGGACTCTATTTAAGTTATTGGTTACCAAGAAACCAAATGGAATTATTTTCTGGTTTAAGTTGAAGTTAAACCACACATTGTATCCTTTTGCATACTCTCTGAGGAAGATCAAATACATATGTGATTATTTTCCCCAAAGCACATCATTTTTTGTACAATGCAAATTATTGCTACAAAGCACATTAAAAGCTACCCTACAATGTGACTTGAGTATTGCATTTATATCTATCAATTTTGCTTAGATTAAAAGTGATATGTGAAAATAGCCCCAGAGATCAACCTCTATCCCAAAACTAATCATAGTTTTTCTTTTCAACCCCATCAAAAAAATTACCATCGAAACACAATGTCCTTTTGGTGAGTTGCAAGATCAGGAAGTATTGTTATGACCCACGCACCTCATCAGTAGTACAAGAACTTTAAGTTTGTTAAAACACTTTATTTTACCAAACCATACCGGAAAAGCAACAGTCACACATCGCAGCCACCACATTGACTTTGGTTATTAACTAAAACAGACATCCTCAATCTTTAGTATACACATTTCGTCTAGAATTTTCTAAAGCTATACACAGTATGGAAAAGACAGAATGCTAACAACATATCATATAACTTTTTCATCCAATCACAATTTCCAATAATGTTATTGCACAACATAAAGGTTTTCCAGGGGGAAAGTAGAAGTGAAGCAGGCCTTTCTTATACAAAGGGTTTTTAGAATATGCATGTACAATCTGAAGTTAATCAGAGGCATATAAGGAATTTTAATGTACGTTGATAGAAAAATTGCAATTGACAACTTCGTTTGCAGACAGTTGGGGTTACATTTAAACATAGTGATCTAGCTCCCACCAATTACACTGTTGTCATTTGTTGCACAACATAAAAGAAAGGTTGTTTATCAAGACATTTCTGGTTCCTGTTTGATTTTTAGGATATCAAAATTATTATTTTTAAATTCTTGATAGAATAAAAAATGAACACAGGTTAGTTTATATAATGCATTCATAGTGCCATAAACTTTACACAATATTGGGTCAGACAACTGATTTCACAATTTTGACAGGTTCAGATCAAGTTTCTTACATTTCTTTGCCTGAGAATGAGCCTACATTAATCTAACATCCTTGACAATCAACAGATAAGCATCTATACGAACTAAGGTATTAAATTCCATATGTCACCTTTAGTTTTGACCAAGCCAGTGAAACACATTTTTGAGTTTGATTGAATGCTCCATCTGTAGCACACACTGTGTATCTTTCGAACCTTTTTTTACTTTGTTCTTCATTTTATTTATTTTTTTCCCAAACTGGTTTAGTTTATCTGACGACATCAACCTATAAAGTAATTTGTTTCTATTGGTAAGGTTTCTTTTTGACAGACATTGATTTGAACACGATTAAAACAGTATTTCAGATTGTAATCTTCTTTAGCTTTAATTACTTGTAAAACTGTCAAATAACAAAAACTGTGCATATTCTCTTTTTTAGCTTCCATTTTTTTCAAGACACAACATGCAGAAGTAATGGTTGGAAAAAGAGATGGCCAGCAGTTGCTTAGAGAAGCAGTTTCAGACAGTTTCCTCATTTCTAAAGATACATTTATTGCGAAACACAGGTCTACAAATGAGAAATAAAATAACAAAACCCAATACAAAAAGCTTCTTGAAAGTAACCCATATTATCTAAACACTTTCAAATTTAATCTAGTTAATATCTTGTGGGCAAGTACATGGACAATTGTTGCATGACATTGCAAAATTTCTCTGATATTAAGGAACAGTGAAAAACATTTGTAGCATGCAATTTTTCAATATTGATGACTGATAGGCTACTACATACAGTAAATCTATTTCTAATATTCCTGATGAAACTCGAAATGATATGTGTAATGGTTTCAAATATTTTTCAAATATTAATTTTTATTTTAATCAAGACATTTAAACCAGTTACAGTCCTGTACTAATCCTGTACTGTATAAGATAATGCTGTTGTCTTGGCTTGATCTAATATTTCTACGTAGCTTGGAAAAGTCCACCGCCACATACTGAAAGAACAACATGGAAACGTTATTACTGCAGTTGTCACGAAACGAAATGGAAATCAAAATTCTCGATCATAATAAAGAGGTCTTTTAATAATATAAGTGGTTTCACCTGTAGCTGGTTTGGGTCTTGAGGCTGTTCTGTGACTTGTGTCTGGTGATGTGTGTTATGAAATCCTGAATGGTTTTCAGATCTTTTCCAACAACTGTTTTTAACAACATAAACCTTTAATAGTCCTAAAGGAAAATGAAAGTTAGATTCCTTCAGAAAAAAAACATACAATGAATGAAACTATGCAATTTATAAATATGGGCATTCACAAAAAATCTCATGACTTTTTATTTATTTTTACACAATTAAAACCTTATCTGCTTACTGAAGACTGAAGGGGCCAGTTGTTCAAAAAGTTAAATCTGCATCAGAATGATAAGGCTTTGGAAATTCCATCCTTCGCATACGATTAGGAAATCTCTTTTGTACCAGTTTTCAAAGCAAAACTTAAAGGGGTGATATGACACGGATAAAACAAATATTATTGTTTGTTTTAGATGTAATGCAACGTGCATTATCTCCTCTTTGAAAAGCTCATCGCTCCGAAAAGCGAGGTGTGCCATGATTGGCCAGATGACCAGTGTGTGATTGGTCGAATACTGCAAGCATGTGACGGATATGTAACGCCTCTTATCATATTTGGAACATCAGGCTCCCAAGCAATAGTACTGATAGGTGATAAAATGTCACCGGTACTTTCCTTATCAATTCGAGCCAGAATCTGATCTGGAAAATGAAGATGATGAAGCCGATACATCAACTTTTCCATTGCACCTTGGATCTCTTGGATTGGTAAGGTTTGGTTAGGTTTTTAAAAAAGATATTATGTTAAATAGTTAAAAACTATAGCTAACTGTTTTACCTTAAGATTTCCCGTTAGTGATCAACCAGTGTTATGCTATGTCTCGTCGCACAACGTAACACACAGCATCTCCATGACATGGCTGCAGTGCCGATGATACAATGAGATTTACAAGTAGGCCCACCTTACCTGCCTATAGATTTGGGCATTCTTAGTCAAATCCAGAAACTGATGTAGATTTGTGGGGGTGTGGTTACACGAGGCGTTTTCGCTCATGTTTCGAAGCGTTTCGCTTATAGAAAGAATGCATCTTTTGTTCCAACAGCTTAATTTTTTGCAATTTTACTTGTCTAATACATGCATGGGAAACTTATAACACACCAAAGACACAGAAAAACATGTTATCGCACAATATGACCCCTTTAATTGATTAACACTGATCCAAATATACAGTTTTGACCAAATCTGGATTACTTATACTCTACATAGGCTATAAATGGACATATGAGATGGAAAACAAAAATATATTTGAATGCATTTTTCACTCAGAAATGTTTTGCGTTGTGTTCACCTAAGAGACTTTGCTATTGCCAGTAAAGAGTTTTGAAAATATCTTTTTTTTTACTCACCTATGACTGCAATGATCAGAAAGCCATTCAGCAAGCCAGATATGAAAAAATATGTTCTCCATTGAGTAGGATTTTGCACTGTTGCAGCATCATTTTTGCCTAAATAAGGGCAGTTTGTTAAATATTTAAAATATTTAAATATAAACACATTTGTAACCCTGGACAACAAAACCATTTTTATGGGTCTTATGGGTACATTTTTCGAAATTGAGATTTTTACATAACCCGAAAGCTGAATAAATAAGCTTTCTATTGATGTATGAGTTGTTAGAATAGGACAATATCTGTCTGAGACACAACCGTTTAAAACTCATCTGAGAGTGCAAAAAACCTAAATATTTAGAAAATGGACTGTGAAGTTGTTAATCAGGGGCATGGTGACAGGCCATCCATTTACAAAAATTAAGTTTTTATATATGTAAGGTAGTACATTTACAAAATATCTTCATGGAACATGATCTTTACTTAATATTCTAATGATTTTTGGCATAAAAGAAAAATCTATCATTTTGACCCATACAATGAATTTTTGTCTTTTACTTAAAATGTTCCCGTGCTACTTAAGACTGGTTTTGTGATCCAGGGTCATATTTATCTTCAGGCCGAGGAACTACAGTTAGAAGGTGCTGATATTTTTGTGATATTGTTTTTTAACCAAAGCGGTGAATGACTCATCACATGACTGATTAATACATTTAAATAAATGACTGTTTATTGAAGGATTAAAAGTACTTACCAATGATGTTCAGTCTTGTGCTGTGACTGAGTTTTGGAGGTGTATCTGTGTTCATACAGTAATAAACTCCTAACTCATCTACAGTGACGTTATATATGACCAGACGATGTTTAGATTGAACTGAATATTTGTTTTTTAATGTTTCATTGAAGTAAAAAGCTGTGGTTGGGTTTGAGAATGAGCGCAGAATCACTGTAGGAGAATCTGATTGTTTCTGTAAAATCCAATAAACGTCCTCATCATCCAGATCACAGTTTATAGTCACATTCTGTCCCAAATCAGTCGGTTGATCTAAAGTCTCTGCAGCTTGACACAGCATTAATATATCTAAAAGATATAAAAGATTAATATGTTTACAAAACAGGTAAAGATATTCATAACATGTAATAAACTCACACACTGGAATCTGAAAAATCCTCATGTTTTCGCCTTGACAGTTAGTTTCGTGAAACCTTGTTTCGTACAGATACTCCAGATCTCTGAAACAAATACAGGAAAAACATTTTCATTAGAAGCAGAGGAGGTCTAAGTTAACCATGCTCTAACTAAATTATACCCCTCCCAGTCTGCCCCTGCTGGAAAATGCCATAACTACACTATTCTGGAAGCAAAAAAATATCCACACTTCCTTTGTATTTTCTGTTAGATTCCTACTCTGTAATAAAAAGCTGTAAAAATATGGAACATTTTAAACAGTTATTAACTGTTCTACATAAATACAGATGAATACTGTAAATAACGATAAATTGGCTGAGCAAAATACTAACAGCAAACGTTCAGTCTTACGGAATAATACAGTATTTTTTGTTTAGTCAGACATGATGACGTTGCTTGAGCCTGCTCATTACTTCTCTGTGGAAACTCACAACAAAGCAACATCAACAGTCCAATTGTTTGAACATTACAGATATTTTATTTTATTACATGAGAATGTCTATTTAGAATCTGTTTAAGTACATGGATTTGATCCGACTGTGACCCTTCCAACTCGAAATGGACAATGCATTCAAGTGTTTTTGATTTCATGTTTTTGATTTCATGTTCATCTGTGGATGTTATAGTTACTCTGTGGACTTTATTAAAGGATTTAATACTGTACTTGGAGCCGCTTCCATGCTTTCCTGCCTACTCAGACATAAATCATATCCATAACATATTACCAAACATATTTCATATGTGTCAGTGGCGGTTTTAGGCACGGGCGAACCGTGCAGCCGCCCGGGGCGCCAAATTTTCACGACACGTGGGGGGCGGCAAAAGCACTTGAAAAAGGAAAATAATCCGCGCCGCTAAGCGGGTTTCTATTATCTATAATATAACTGTCCGTGTGGGGAATTGGCAAATTGAGCGGGCAAGGAGGGGGATCCACTTAGTGGCCTAAAGTCAGTCACACCTGGACTTTCTTCCAAATAACGCACATTTCATTCATAATATTAAAGCACATGCCTATAATTTGCATTGCATTGTAATCCAAAACGATCATGTGGAGGTGAAGTGGGTTAGTCTTGATTGTCGAGTGCCAGATAAACACAGTAACAGTGATTGAGAGAAAAAGGGTTAAGCCGTCAGGTGCCCAATATAGGAAAAAAGAAAAGTAGAAGAGTAGAAAAGAGCAAAAGATAAAGGTATGCAACTACGTTCTCTCTGTATGATTACGGTAACGTTATCCATGTCATCAATGAAGGGCTAATGTTAATGGATGGTAACGTTAACTCTTACGTTTGTTAGCCTTCTTGCCAGGGACGTGCACAGGGGGGTTGCTCGGGTTGCCCGGGCAACTGCCCATGTGCCCTTCTCGACTCACGTTGCCCTTCCGAGGTGGAAAAAAAAATAAAAAAAAATCGTACAATGGATGCAGAATTTCACGTAGGCCTAGATAAAAAACAACGCAAAGCCTCATTCACTTCCATATTCGGGCACCGAAAATAAAAGTCAGTAGGGGAAGGGCAAACTCAGGGCACCTGAGCTGAGCCTGCATGAGCGGTCCTAGAAGGAGATTGTCGCGGTTGTCGGGTGAGACGATTCAACGTTGTCAGAAAAGGTGAGTTTGTGATGTATAACAAACGAACGAACGATCATCATCATCAAGTTTTATGAAATTAATTAAAATCTTGGTAAATCCAGGCTGAGTTTGCCACGTTCAGCCTAAATAATAAGACAGATATAGGCTACTATTTTTTTGCTGATAGTTAGTTTCTCAAATTTCGTTTTAGCAAGAAGAATGAATGATGGAAGTAATGCATCACATTAATTATTTTATTCAAAAAGGTTAAATGCCTAAATGCTATCAGTATTTCGGGTATTCTTTGAAGCCAAGATGCCCACTGAAAAGAGGCGGATTCAGGAGAGGGAGAGAAAATTCAGGGAGGCAGCAAAGAGCAGCACATCACTGCAGGGTTGGCTGCGAAAAAGCCAACCAGCAGGTGAGACAGAGACTTTGCACTGTGATCAAGATGACATGACACTGTGTATGCGAATTGCTTAATTAATCAGACTCCTATTTTAGCCTACTAATGGCAATGTTTCATAATTACATTACATTTAAGATGAGGAGTGTTGGACTAAAAATTGTTCTGCATGTTCAAAAATTGAAGGTAGGGAATCTCTAATAAGTATTGAAGTTTATTAATCAGATTGCTGGACAACAGTCCTCTGTCCTTCCCAGGAACAACAACCCCCCACAGCACATATTCACAGCATTTATTGTTATTTCACGCCGATCTCTCTTCTGCAGGGGGCCGGGATCCCCCTTGTTTCCACCAATCACCAACTCCTGCCTTATCTGGTTCCTGCAAAACACTCCTGAAGAAACAACAATCTACATATCTCCCCCAACCCTTCTAAACAACTTCAGATGAACTACCCCCACACAGTCACATTCCTGTTGCGAGCACATTAGTATCAGCACATAGCTTTTGTATCAACTGCATGTATCATATCTATAGTTTTAACACTTCACGCAATCAGAAAAATAACACACATAAATGATTAAACTTAACACATAAATGATTAAAAATAAATGATTAAATCCCTCAGGAGGAGCAGTAACAAGCCTCCAGAGTATGTGAGGAAAATGTGGACCAGGAGGAGGCACATAGGGCAGGTAGGCCTAAGTGATAATAACCAAATATGAGATGAGAGGACCATGCTAGAAAGTACAGGGTTAAAGAGCTGCATGCTAAATAATTGTAATCTAAAAAAACATGGGCTATTTTAGAGGTCATTTCAAAGATCTTGCCTGAACATAACATAAAGACCACTAGTGGGCATTAAAATAATAATGATAATGGCAATAACAATAATATGTAATTGGACAGATGATGAGCCCAGTGCATCAGCTGCATTCAGAGAGCCAGGCAAAATAGGGAAATGATAGATGAGCAAGAGGATGAGATGAGGGAGACGAGCATCGTAGTTAAGGTGACTGAGTGCTGTATTTCAGTGTTTTACTTTGTGTATATATATTTTAATAAAGACCCTGTTTTTCTCAGTCCTTCATATAGCCCGTGAGTTTTTTTTTCCGTTTTTTTGGGGGGGTGCCCTTTTTTCAGGTCAGAGCAACTGCCCCTCAAAATTCCTGTGCACGTCACTGCTTCTTGCTATATGATGCTTGCTATGCTTATACAACAATAATTCGGTTTTAACTCAACAAACACGAGATCTAATTTCACCGTAAGTTTGTGCTTTGCAACAAAACTGTTTCAAGTAAACTTATTATTTATTTCCATCATTGGGGTTAATATTGGGCCCTGTAATTAGCCAACGGAATTAACATACGTGTAGGAAGTTTCAAAGACGAACATTTGCTATGACTCTGTTGCTTGACAAAGAATATAATTCGGGGCAGTAACCAAGGAGCTAATTGTTCCTCCCTTAGATTAGATTAATATAGCGTCTAATGAGTCATGACAGACATTTCGCATGTAAGGGCATGTTTATTTAAATTTGCAATTCATAAGAGTTATATTTAGTGGTGGGCATAGATTAATTTTTTTAATCTAGATTAAAATGGCTCATTTCAATTCTGCCGAAGGCATTCAGTATGTGTGCTACCCAAATAATGACTAGTAAGTCTTTGAGAACAGGGGCTCATCTCTTGTTTCCAAAATGCATCACAAACTGCTTGAGAAAGCTGTTTTAGTATGATAATTTGTGATGAAAATTAAATTATGTTCAATAAGATGTACTTGTGTTTACTTCCGCATTAGCTAAGGGATGCTTTGCGTTTAGGTGGTACATGAGACTGGAAGAGCTCCTACAGTACATTTACATTTAGTCATTTAGCAGATGCTAAATTACAGCAATTTACAAAGAGTTATGGAGCACAAAGCTATATGTCATACAGGAGCCATAATACATTAGGTGCCAATACAAAGTTACTGGTTTCAACTAAAGCTAGACCATTACCTGTTGAGAGAAAATTGTGTTGTGTTGTGCGAAATTATTTGAATTTTTTCTCAGATGGGTTGGATAGGTGTGGGGGGCACCCAGAGGGGATCTCGCCCGGGGAGTGATTCAATGTAGAACCGCCACTGATATGTTTTAATGCCCAAGAATAACAGCTTAAGTCTTAATATTGAGTTTTCAGTATCTAGAGACATGATGTTTTTCACTCCATATTTATCGTAAATCATTAAAATGCTGCCTGAAAAAGCAATGCCTTCTGGTTAGAAGAAACAATGAGAATGGTAGTCAATGGGGTCTAAGAACTGTTTGGTTAAGCATTCTTCTAAATATCTTCCTCTGTGTTCATCAGAACAAAGAGATATGTAAAGATTTGCTACAACGCAAAGAAATTGAGTAAATAAAGAGAGGATTTTTATTTTTGGGGTGAACTATCCCTTTATAGGTGCTGTGTGTAATATTTTGGAGGATCTATTGATAGAAATGCAATATTATATACATAACTATGTTGTACACTAGGTGTATTAAGACCTTACACAACAAACTGCTATGTTTTAATCAAAACACAGATCGCAGGTCCCCTTACATCATGAATGTGAATTCACCATGTTGTTTTTGCACAGTATCCCTTAACAGACAAACTGCTCTACAGAGTGTGCTTAATAAATATGTTATATCCTTTAGCAAAGAAGCGAAAATATTGCAACATTATTTTGTTGTGTCAACAACCGTAGTGCTTCGATGGGGAGCCGTGGACTGAGCTGTTGCGTGTCATTCACTAACCTCACCGCTAGATGCCACTGACACCTCCACATTGACCCTTTAATGCAAAACATAGGTATTTCTACCACATTCGTTTCCTCAGGAAAAAAGAAAACAAAATCCTGTAGATTCAGCATCGTACGGGAAGCATAAAGTGTCCAATCTGACGGCTGTCTCCTTACGTCCTGTTCAGACCGCCAGCGACACGCAGCGACAAAGTGACACGATGTCATTTATTTCAATGGTAGCCTAGCGACTCGACAAAGTTGAGATTTTCTGAACTTTATGCAAATGAAAAACAACAGAGAGTGTCTTTACAATAACTTATCCATATTTAAAAACTACAATACTAATTCATCGCTAGAAATGCAATCAGAAGTTGTTGAAAGTGAAAAATAAACTAGCATTCATAAAAAAACAATGCTGCAATGGGCGCTTCGGGCGCCATTTTAACTTTTCGAGCTTAAACCGTCTCTACCAATCACGTTCCTCGCATGTTGTTAAGGAAATCACAGGTTAGCTGTGAAAAATGAGCTTGATGTAGGGCATTCAAAGTTTAACTTTCTTCAACCTCAAAAGATGCTCTTAGCTGCAGAAGAAGACGCCAGCGCTTGCGTTTAAAAAAGCGCTCAGGATGTTTTTTGAAAACATGGTTTAAACCATAGGATTATAATGTGAAAAAGGCGCTAGGAGCTTCAAAAAAGAAATCAAGTCTGAACATGGCCTCACTCCTTCCTATTCAGCAGATATCACTAGCCAATGGCAGGCTAGTATTGAGAGCAGATGCTTCCCCCTGACAACCTTGATGAAAAGCACATTGGGCAATGACTTGCTGTTGACACAGCTTAATGCCCGTTGGCTAAATGTATTAAATTCATGTGCTTTATTATTTTTTTCTAATTTTAATTATTATTTGTTGATTTGTACATTGTAACATAAATCAAATATGCAGATATCCAAGAATTAATGGGTATGTGTCTTACAATTAGACCTCATGTTTTAGTTTTATCTGAGAAGTGACTTTGGGGCTGGCTTAAGCCAGGATTGTAGGAAACAAAGACACACATATGCTTATTATTCTCTCCTTATAATGTGTTTTCTACAATTTTATATTAGGTTTTTGAATAATCATTTGTTGTTCACACTTTTTCCCAATCATAACATAGGCTTTGAAAATCAAACTAACATTAAAGTCATCATACAATCAAACAGGACAATTCTTTGTCCCAGACTAAAATTAATGTTTGACCCGTCTTAAATCAATATAACATGTCAGGAAATATCTTAATATAAATCAGTGCCATTGTTTTGTTTCAAGTTCATTTAGAGGCATACATATCTTAATTCAACTAACAAGTTGTCATGATACACCAATGGAGTAGACTCAATTGCAGGTAGAATGATCTTGTAACAAGATTCAAAGTTGGGAAGGAAGGAGTCGGGGACCGGAAGACATTTTAAAACATTTAATAAATTAATATAACAGCCGGCGGCCCCTCACGGAGGACCGCTGGCGAACAACAACACAGTAAAACATAAATACATCAATACAAACACTTCGGGCCCGGACCTCTCTCTTCGATGGTCTGGTCGCCATTGTTTCTTAATATGCTCCCAATCACCTTCGTGATGCGAGGCCGGTGCGCGCACCACTGGCACTAATTAACAATTACTTACCGGCCTCGAACCACGGCCTCGAACCACGGTCTGGCCCTGCCTACTCTACTACATACCCCCATCACCCCTCACAGGCCGGGGGGTACCCACGCGACTGTGCATGCTCCCTCCCCCTGCCTCGGGGGGGGTATGCAGCGACGAGACGAGACATCGGAGACAGGAGCCCTCGGAGCGACCGGAAAGAGAGAGGGGAAAGAGGAGAAAAAAATTATAGTCCGGTTCCCTGACATGCTGCCGCTCTGTCCTCAACCAGCCGAGAGGCTCTTCCTCGCGGTGCTATGTGGTGGTGCTGGACGTCTGGGTGACGCCCGATCCTCCTCCGCCTCCTGGCGGTTGGCGATGGCTCCTCCGTGTGAGGGCATCGGCAGCGAGTCAGTCCGCCGTTTCCTGCCCCTCACCATTATGGCTGTTGGCAGCAGGATTCCGGCTCACGGCCAACGGCGCTGACTCCTCCGCTCCCTCTTGGACGGCCGCCACCCCACCCCACCTCGTCCCAGGAGCACGGCAGCGAGCTCTCCGTCCCATCCGAATCCTCGCTCCAGAACCACCGCCTCGGGCTGCCACTGGCGGACGTCGCTCGTCCGCGCTGCCCGAACTCCTCAGCACAGCGATGCCCCTCAGCAGCGAGGGCTCTCCGACAGCATGTCTCTCCTTCCTCCCGGGTTTCGGCACCAATGTAACAAGATTCAAAGTTGGGAAGGAAGGAGTCGGGAACCGGAAGACATTTTAAAACATTTAATAAATTAATATAACAGCCGGCGAACAACGACACAGTAAAAGATAAATACATCAATACAAACACTTCGGGCCCGGACCTCTCTCATCGACGGTCCGGTCGCCATTGTTTCTTTTAGTGTTGTCAAATATATCGATATTTCGATAAATATCGATACTGAAATATCTGAACGGTACCAATACTAATTTCCCGAAGTATCGATACTCCGATCCTAGCCGAGCTGTCACATTCACTTATCTCCAAAGGCGTGTTGACAAACACCACACGTGACCGCAGTGCCTGTCACGTGTCTCGTCTCATTCGCTCTGGTTAAATAGCAAAAGTGAAGTGAATATAAATATGGCGTGTGCAACCGGCTTTGGTTGATAAAGAACACAGTAGGAGTGCTATCTGGAAATATTTTGGATATGAAGCAAATGAACATGGAAAGCCGAAGGACACAAACAAGCCGATAGCAAGAGTTGCTACAGAGCAGTGCTAACAAAAGGCGCTAACACCTCTAATATAGCGATATGAGTGTTGTCTCGTTTTTTCAGCGTAGTTCTTAAAGTTAATATAATCCGACTGAGGAATCTATATCTGTGAATCTTTAAATACTTTAACTGTGGTCAAATGTAAATTAACTTGTGCTTAATTAACTTGATTCAAAAATGATAACGTGTGTGGATCGGTGATATTTGAATCCGGCATTAAAATATGTTCATCAAATAATGTTATGTATTGACCAGCATTTATGAACGATGAGCAATGCATTTGCTACAGTATATTTTAATCTTTGATGACAGTATGTTATAAAATACAACGGATCATGTTTGATCTGGTCCAATGAAAAAGAATATTAACAGATAGAACTTTGGATTTTAATTAGTACATGTATTTGTAAATGTTAGTTTAAATTAACTTTTAACTAAGATTAATACATGTTTTGGAAGTATTTTTCATTGTTTATTCATGTTAACAAATATCTATTACCAATTACTTAAGTTCTGAGATTAGTTACAAAGTTCAGTTCATTTTAAAAGTGCGGTCAAAAAAATATATATGTTTATTAAAGTTTGGCATTCTCTTGTAGCACCAGAAAGAAGATGAGACTCGACCTGCAACAGTACATAATGCGTTACAACACACATTATGAAGAATTATAATGCATTTTACCCTTTAATAACTCTTTATAATACATTATATATGTTATATTTATCTTTAAATAATAATAAAAAAAATTACCCCCTTAATGTTGTGGCAGTTTCTTTCTCTGTGGTATCGAAAATGGTATCGAGTATCGATATTTTTCAAGGTATCGTATCGAAATTAGAAATTCCAGTATCGTGACAACACTAGTTTCTTTACATGCTCCCAATCTCCTACGTGATGCGAGGCCGGTGCGCGCACCACTGGTGCTAATTAACAATTACTTACCGGCCTCGAACCACGGTCTCGCCCCGCCTACTCTACTACAGATCCACTATTTATTAAGCACACACAAAGGTCACAGTTCGTAAGGTCACAAAGATTCTTATGGCAGGAACACAGTTTCAGTCCGTAGTAAGACCAAGAGATTTCACAGGCTTCCGTGAATTAAAGTCCCAGCGATTCTAGAGGGAGGTAGCTGACTGCAAGGTGGGACACCCCAGTGTAGGGCAGCGTCAGCCGGAGTCGTAAAGCGCTACCGGAGAGGCGGAGGACCAGATTAATGTCTAGTGTCGGGAGATCGGATGTCCAGCAGTAGGAAGGCTCGGACCGTCGGAAGAGGCGACCCCGTACGGGATGCAGACCTTTGAGACTCGAGAGGTGCAAGTAGGTGAAGACTGATGCAAACTAGAAAGATCCAAAGAGGTTAAACAGGATCGAGCAACTGGAGAAAATACGGACAAGAATAAATCTAAGAAACGGGATTTATACAAGGAATCTACTAGACAAAACACTGATGCTATAGCGCTAGAACTGATCAGAGGGTTTACACTGAAACGGTCCGACACAAGACAAGACAATGAGAGGGACTAAATAGGAAAACCTGACAAGCCACAGGTGGCAGGGAATAGCGATAATGATGAAGGTCGGGAACGTCGGATAATGCCGACATGCTCGGGCGATCAACATTGCTTCCTTAAGTATTTACTGCTGCATCAATACCTTGTATTTATTGTGTTCGTTAAGCTCTTTGTGAGGATTGTGGAGATTGTCCAAAGCCATCCTTAGATCAGTAAATTCCCTCTCACATTTACGAGCTTAGGTAAGGTTGGGATTGGAACTGGCTGCCGTGGGGGTGCCACAGGCATGGGTTTGTGAACAGGAGTTGGAGGCGAGTACTCCAGCAGAGGGGATAACAAGGCGGCTCTGGAATACGTGCAGCAGGCTGAGAGGCATGACACCCAGTTAACAATGGTGGAGGTCGAAAAGGGTCTGGCACTATAAATGACTGCCTCTGGGGTTGGGTTGACACATTTGTCTGTGACTGATAAACAGGTGGCACAAGAGTTGCATGCATGGTAGCAGCTTAAGGCATCTGCACTGATGTAACAGTACACGACAATGATGAAATAAGTTGACACGAAGGGTGAAAGTCTGATACACTGAACGTTTCCTGAGTTTGCTGGCGCTGCATTACGTGTGAGGCAGACAAAGAGGAAACACCAATGTATGGCAAAGTTGTGCCTTATATGCTATAAGGCTTTGTTTGTGTCATATGCCATAAGGCTGTCTTTCGAGCACTGTCTCTGGTGTCGACAGGAGCTAGAAACGACTGGCACGAAGGCAGGAATGGGATAGATGACACTGCAGTGTCTAAAGGATCTCCTAGTAATACCCAGTCCAACATCAACACTGCCTACATGACTCGTAGCTTGACTTTCTCCATATGGCGCCAGAGTCAACGCACCCATACGAAGCTGCCCCACAGTCAAAAATGTCTCTGCATGTCCACTGAGGGTTAGAGGCACTGCTGAATGAACCATACTCGTTTGGTGGTATGGACAGGGTATGGTAGGAGAGAATTAGGCAACACCCCTTCGTAAGCCTGGAACCGAGTTGAGAGCTGAAGTGTTCGGGTCTGTGTGTGAACAGGATGTGTCGTATTGGGAAAGTGAAGTTGGCTCTGTTGCTCCATGTCAACGTGATGAATGTAGCAACAGGCTCGAAGAACCATATGTTTGGAATTATCATTAGGTACGTATGTGAATGCTCATCCACTACGGGACTCCGGTAAGAAGTTTGACAGGAGACAGTCCAGCGTTCAAGAGACAGCGGCAGAGACAGTCCAGCGTTCAACTCTTTATCTGAAGTCTTTAAATGTTCACAGCAAATGGCACAACATTACTCCAATTGTACAGTTTATGCCCATAAAGTGTTAAATGTGGTCATTCTTAACACCTGAAGAAAATGGCGGGGCAAGCAGCTGGAGAAAAGTGAAAGTAAAAAAATGCGATCGTAGAAGCGGAACCATACCGACTAGTGATAATCTCTCGTTTGAATATTTGCTACTACCACCAAGATCTGCACCCGCGGCGGCTCCACCCGGGCCCACGCCCTAGGCTTCCGAAAAACCGGCAATAAAAAAACTTTTACTCTGCATATAACAGTTTAGAATTAAATGCTAGATTTAAAAATATTGGTTATTTGTGGATAATTTTTGTTGTTACTAATTGTCATAAATTGGTGTTTCATCAAAGGGACCAGCTGGAGGATGTTTCTCCAGGACCACAGTTACTCAATGTTTAAGTGGCAGATAGATCATCCATTTTTGAGATGCAGAGTGGCAGAACGACTTCAGCACTATTCAAGATCAACCTGGTCGAAAGCAAGGCAGAGGTGAGTAGAAAACCGGAAGGACATACAGACTGCAATGGTCCGGACATATCATTTTTTATATTGTATTTTCATTGGTATTTAAAAAGTAACAAAATTAATAAAAAGAATACACTTTTCCGCTCTTAAAAAGGTAGTGTAGCCTATCCCTCGTTCAGTACATTTCTCCAAACCATTACAAATTGTAATTTGTTTAATGTCTTTTGATGTTAAGTGCAATTATAAATAAAGAGCTTATTAAAAAAATATTAAACTATTAAAAATTATTAATGTTTGGCCGGAAGTAGACGGACTTTTGCGCATGCGGGGACTATTTGGACGGATCGGGTAGGGACAAGAGCCAAAGCGCTTCATTACAACGCGGAAGTGTTGTTCAAACGAGTGTTGTTTTATCCCCAGACAGATATTTATATGATATATATATACGATACGATGTTCGCGTTTTTGCGCTACCATGACAATCAGATATGTTTAAAGGAACTGACATGCTACAGACTTAAGGCGTATTGGCGTTACTGTTACATTTAGCATTGAACGGCTAATTTAGTTGGCGAACGTAAGTTATATTTAGTAATAACATTAACAACGATGACTATTACATTTGCAAAAATTATTCAGTTTAATTCCTGTGAAGTCAGTGAAGGTGTTGCTAGATTGCCATGCTAGAAATGAGGCTATCTTAATATACAGGAACTTCTTTGTATTCCGTATTTGTATTTTCTTCAGTTACCGAACTATCGTTGCCTTTTTACTGCTGATAAACCGAGGTAAGCACCAACTAACACATTAGTGACGCACGCAAAATCCCAAATTGTTGGATTTCATTTAAAATGTACCTCATTTCAGTGTCCTTGCAGGTCGTGGATGTTGTGGTAGTTGTGGATGTTGTTGGGGGTTCTGTTGATTTACCATGTTCTTCCAGAAATAATAAGCACAACCTTGACGACATTAATGTGCGTTTGAGACACAATGGCAGTAAGAATGTGTATGATATAATTAAGGGGATAGGTTCAGTAGACCATCAGGACCCAGTCTACATGAACAGAATCAAAACATTCCCTGGGGAGTATGAGAAAGGAAACTTCACTCTCAAACTCAACAATCTTAGACACACTGATGCCGGAGAGTACCACTGCTACATCACACATTCATCTGAACTTCGGAAAGTCCAGCTGCTTATCAACGGTGTGTAATTGATCATTTTATTTTTAAGACTACAGTAAATATTTTGGGGAGGGTCCTTTCCTATTCCAACATGACAATGCCTCTGTGTTAAAGGCAAAGTTTAGAAAGAAAAAATTGATTCAGTCAGTCTGGAAGAACTTGACTGGTCTGTATGAAGCCTAGACCTGAACCAAGCTGAACACATGTGGTGTGACTTTAAATGCTAATTTTAAGCCCAAAACTCATCACTTGACACATGTCACTTGAACACAAGGTCACTGCCATTCTGTTACAGAAAAAAGTGCTTCCAAAACTGATGCAACAAATGAACACAAAATTCTTTACAATGCCATTTTGAACAGTTTCAAAAGCGACACGTTCTAATTTTTGTCAAATCCAAGTGACTGAAAAAAAGCTTTTGTCGAAGTTAATGCTTGAAAATGATTTGCTGTTTCGAAGCACTTGGAACACCGCGAGCTGACGGTACCTCATGGTGAAAAGTTGTGAAAGCATCAAGAACTTGGGCCATAATTATACGTTAAACAGAACAATAGCTTAATTGAATCATTTTAAAATAAATGCATTGTTTAATGTCAGTAAGTATTGGTATATTTATTTTTAATTAATAATAATCAAATACAGAATTAACCATCACTTTTCATTTTCTTAATTGTACAGTACACTTGTTAATCATTAAAGCTGTCTTATAAATAAAAAATGAGGGGGTGAAGTAAAGGAAGGATAAATTAAGTACACGTCAAGTACAGTGTTATGATTGTTAAATCTGACGTAACGCACCACCATACATGGAAGGTCAAATAACGTTTCCGGGTTCAAACGCCATAAGGAAACAGCTCCACTTTCCAACAGGAGAAACATTTGGTCCTTGGCCGACTTGATGGATACCAACGGTCATTTCTTCAATTATGAACAATTTTGCATCAAACATAATTTCAAACCCCCAAAATCAGACTTTTCTAAATTACATAAAGCACTACCCCAAGGTTTTGTCCTTCTCACAAGAAACATTACAGCATGCTATTCGATACAACCACAGTTGGCCCCACTATTAATTCAAGGGATCTTTGTTCTGGATAAAAAATGCACAAACGACTTTATTAGAATATGTTTTACTGATTATCTTTACCCTAAAAGCCAAATTAAAATAACATCCTAGAAAATTTGATAAAGACTCAATCACTAAACTAAGAACAATATATCTAACACTCCCTATACCTCCTAAAGTGAAAGAAACACACTTCAAAGTAATGAACAATATTTACCCCTCTTAAAATGTACTGAGTCATCGCTTTGGTATAGATGACAATACACGTACATTCTGTGAAAATTATGTTGAAACTACAGACCATGTGTTTTTCTCATGTAATGTGATACAAACATTTTGGTGTGATATATATAAATGGATAAAGCAACAGATGTCTTCATTCCCAACCTCTTTCTCTAGGGACGATATAACATTTGGATTGATATTGCAAAACAAAGGTGATGAGCTCTGTACTAATACAATTGTATGTCTGGCTAAATTCTTCATCCACAAATGCAGAATTGTGAAATCTTATCCCAAATTTGTTTTTTTTTAAATGAATTTAAACTGTATATGAAGTCTTTAAAAATGTTGAAAGGTCCTAAAGCACAAAAAATATATGATACCCTGAAATACTTCCCAACTGAGGTTTATAGCTGAACAATAACGAAATTTTCCCCTTATGTCATGTTGTAATTTTCTTAATTTTAATTTATTTTATTTCTAAGACTGAATATATTTTTCCTGTTTGTATTAAGTGCTGCTCCCTCTGGCTATATCTTTTCTGTATTATATTTTTGAAGAAATGTATGTTATGTAGCCATGTTTGTTTGTAAATCTTGATCATTTCAATAAAAAAAAAAGATATTTACTGCGCATGTGCCAAAGCTCATCTACGTTTCTTGTTCTGCGGATAAGCTCGATTAGATTCGTGGGAAAGAGTGATGAGTAAATGTGATAGCTGTATGGATTATTTTGCATTTCATGTTCAACTTAAAAAAATATCTTAAAATGAGAAATTTCCGACAGAGCGACGGAAGGTGAGACGGAAGTCTACGAATTATACTCTCATATGTAACTTCATCCCGAGAAACTGAATGTCTACACCAGGGGTGTCCAATGTCGTGGCTGGAGGGTCGCAGTCCTGCAGAGCTTAGATCCAACTTGTTTTAACACACATGTTTTGAAGTTTCTGACTAGAAGTTTCTGCTTAATGAGACCATGATTAGCTGTTCAGGTGTGTTTGATTAGGGTTGAAGCTAAACTTTCCAGGAGACCGGCCCCCCAGGACTGACTTTGGACACCCCTGGTCTACACAATATGTCATGAGCTTAATTTATACATTAACTGTACATTACCTGTTCAGCTACTGTATTTGGGTGCCCTGCTGAAGAAAAATATATTTGATAACAGAACACTTGGCTTTTTACCATTAAAACCATTACAAAATTATTGTTTGTAGTGTTTAATTCAGAGGTTTATATCTGCCACATAGAGACCACAGTTTCCCTCCCGACTAATAACGTTTATATTATAACCTTTACATTCAATAGAATTGTTTATTTTTTTCAGCAAGGCATTGATACATATCATATAAGTGATCATAATGTAGTTTAATCTCAGTCAGATATAATGATTTATTTTTCTTTGAACTGCAACCTTTTCTATTTAAACAGATGACAGACTATTTTACTACAGACCTAGCAGGCAGTACATGCGACTATCCTCCTTGACCTGACAGTCACAGTGGTGTCAGAGTAGAGGCACTCAAAACAGGGTTATTGCTGGCTACTATTGGTCCACAATAGTCAACTATGTGTGGCGCCTTTGGTATTTGGGACAAGCCCAAATTGTTTACTAATAAGAAAGTCCGACTACGCCACCCTAGGAATTGATCCAGGGAAAATACTCAAACACTTAAAGCACACAGGTTCGGTTCCCTCGTAGAAGTAGACAAGAGAGGCGAGTAATATACAAAAATACAAATTTTTATTAATACAAAAATGATTTAAAACATTGGACGCTGAAACAAGATGGACTGAAACCCCATTTCAACAAAACAAACAGAAAGACATATACAACCTCACTTGGTATATAGCATGTTAAGTGTATATGTAAAACAAACTAAATAACACCGGCAGGGCTGAGGCTCCCAACAGCAGGAATTAATGTGGAGCCGTAATCAATGTGGAGTTCGAGTTTACAAGGCACACGTCCACGCACACGCGTGCAGTCTACTCACACTATCAAGCACTCACAGTGTACACCGCACACAATAAAGAGGAACCACCACCACAAGGAGGAAGGGCAATCTAGCCGTGGGACCCCAGCTCCTGCAATAAACAAATAGTATATGAGATACTATAGAAATAAACATAAAAATCGTAATAAAGACATCAATAATGAAACCAGTCCTCACAGCAATGAATGTCAATAAAAAACAGATAAAGGCAGAAAACAAAAGAATCAATTAGTTGGTCACATGAGATTACCATTAAACAACTTTAATTCAGTAGATGACCACATGCAAATAGAGTCACACTAATCAATGGTTGATTACATGGCTCCAAAGCTATGAGCAGTAGGCCTAATTAGTTTTACATAGGGATGGGCGATATGGCCTAAAATCCATATTGCGATATACATTGCAGCCTATGGCGATACCGATATATATTGCGATATATAAATTATAATAGAACCATTTCAAAACAGGTTACACAGACCCTTAGGAAAGCTAAACTGCTAAATGTATTTTTTTTAAAGAAATAAAGAAACGTATGGCGTTTTGAGAACATTTATTGTGCAAAAGCAAAACTGTAATTATGCAACAAAATGTTGCAGATGAATATAAAAGTATTTCCTTCTAAAAGGCACTATACTTAGTTTAAGTCCTTGGTTCTTAAATGCCACCCAAGTTGCAGAGAACAGAAAACTGGTGTCTTTTTAGTCAAGGAACAAACACTGTACTGAAAATACTTCCAGTATTAATTAGGCAAAGAAAATTATTTTGTGTAAATGTACAGATACTTTAAATAAAAACATATTTCAAACCTGCAGCCGAGGTAACGCATTTGGTTTTAAACATTTTGTTCTCCTAATGAAATTAAAACTGGTGTCTTGTTAATAAAGGAACAGACACTGTGAATTAGGGATATCCTTCCAGTATTAGGCATGGCTATTATAAATAAATAAAATGTTTGCCTGGCAATGCTGGTATTCAACGACATGTTTAGTTTTGAGGTGGTAGAACCATGTAGGGGGGGACAGTACATACAAAATTTCTCAAGAGCAATTTTTGAAGGGGGCACAAATAATACAGTCAAAATAGTACTTACTACGACAATATGCATTAGATTTATAGGTTTATCATGCAGACTTACAGTCATATTATAACTGAATTGAACTGTCACAAACTGTTATACAAGTGAACAAAAAAGCTTTTTTCCATTTATATATTTTTTGTCTTTGTTGTGAAGAAAGGAAACAAATATGAAAACACTCTACCCATGATACTACATGTTGACAATGAGTCACTTTTTAAACTCTATTAAACTAAATATTATATAACCAAATAAAAAGTCAGTAACAGTAAAAGATGCTTAATATCTGTGTTATACTCGTTATGAATCGCTCGAGTTTCATTAAAGGGAATGTTTAACTTACCGCCAAGCACATACTGCACAAAATAGATGCTGAAAAAACGACATTCTCCAACTGAATGAAAGCTGTGCACCTCTTGTGAACGATAAATATAGTGACAACGTCACAAAATTGCAATCGTTATGTTCGCGGCTGTGTGTGACACGGGACCTGAATGGCGGAATAGGTGGATAATTGTTGCGGACGGTTAATGTTCACATCATGCCAGGTCGTCTAAAATAAAACAATGCATGGGAACGACTTCGGCGTGTAAAATTGCAGTTTGTGACGTTTTATGTAACGAGCTATCCTTAACTAGCTAACGTTTACTAGCTAAGTAACGTTTTAATCGCTAACATAGCAGATTCATGGAAAATACATCGGTAATCAGCATTTTTTGCAACAATTAATTTATTAATGAATCAGCCTCAACTACATTAATGAAAATCCCTTCATTTAAAGTGAGTAAAATAGCTTCTTACTGGAGTTCAAGAGCCACTGATGGACTGACCCGCATAACTGAATTGGATGTGAACACACACTACCGGCTGCAGCTCGTGGCTCTAAATTTCGCGGGTAGGTTGCGTCATCAACATGCATTATCGCGATAGTGCAATAGAATTAAAATCTCTATCGTAGGCCAATTTTGTATCGTTTATATCGCATATCGTTTATATCGCCCATACCCAGCTTAGCTCCCCTTCAAGCGGAAGGAACAAAATAGTCCTCCCACACCAGCCAGAAATATGAAACAGGGCACTAAAACACCACGATAAGAGCCAAACGAGCAGTCCTCTTTTTATTTATGGTGATGAACACGTCGGCGCGGCTTGAAGCTATAGACCGCAGCACTTTAACAGCAGCACACACAATCACAGGATAGAACGAGCTCTTAACAATAAACATACTGAGAGGCGAACAGTCATCAAATCCACTAAGCAGTACAAAAGAAGAGCACCGTCACCAAGCTCCAACCTCCGTCAAAACAAAC
Organism: Triplophysa tibetana; assembly: GCA_008369825.1. Taxonomy (NCBI): domain Eukaryota; kingdom Metazoa; phylum Chordata; class Actinopteri; order Cypriniformes; family Nemacheilidae; genus Triplophysa; species Triplophysa tibetana. Next base: position 16,871,094 of record CM017906.1, on the reverse strand, counting down.
GAGGAAATCGGACGTGACGCATCCCAGGTAACAACGAATCAGGCTTTAAATAGAACATACTACTTGCTGATAGGCTAACGCTGCTGTCAATGACCTAGTCCCATTACATTCGCAAAGTAAGGTTTTGTTTAGTGGTTTATTTTAGTTTTTCCACATATATTAGCCTCAACATCTATGTTGTTGTCCAAATAACTCCAGTCTTTCAAATCTAACTAATGATCCCTCTGCAATACATGCATTGATATGTACAGGACGAAAGAACAAATCAAAACATCAAAATTACCCTCAAGAAGTATGTAAACAACAACCACAGTTATTGGCTCAACCTCAACCTCCCCGCTGTGGTATATTGAATCAACATTGCGAAACAGGTTGAGTCTTACCACATTTATTATATTGCCAATATCTTCTAATAATTGTCAATTTTAAAACTGAATTGATGAGTTTATTTAATATCTAATGTCAATGAGTATTCCCTTTTTATATAAATGTAATGGTCAATGTTAAGCTTACTATGTGATCAGTACTCAGGCATGTGATTTTTCAATATAAATACGTATTTCCGTATTTTTGACCTCGCTGGGATCACCTGAGTAAATCACATAAACTCAGCAAAAAAAGAAACGTCCCTTTTTCAGGACTGTGTATTTCAACAATAATGTTGTAAAAATCGAAATAACTTTACAGATCTTCAATGTAAAGGGTTTAAACAATGTATTCCATGCATGTTCAATTAACCATAATCAATTAATTAACATGCACCTGTGGAATGGTCGTTAAGACCTTAACAGCTTACAGAGAGTAGGCATTTAAGGTCACCGTTCTAAAAACGCAGGACACTAAAGAGACTTGTCTACCGACTGTGAAAAACACCCAAAGAAAGATGCCCAGGGTCCCTGCTCATCTGCGTGAACGTGCATTAGGCATGCTGCAGGGAGGCATGAGGACTGCTGATGTGGCTAGGGCAATAAATTGCCATGTCCGTACTGTGAGACGCCTAAGACAGCGCTACAGGGAGACAGGAAGGACAGCTGATCATCCTCGCAGTGGAAGACCACATGTAACAACACCTGCACAGGATCGGTACATGCGAATATCACACCTTCGTGACAGGTACAGGATGGCCACAACAACTGCCCGAGTCACACCAGGAACACTCAATCCCTCCATCAGTGCTCAGACTGTCCGCAATAGGCTGAGAGAGGCTGGACTGAGGGCTTGTAGGCCTGTTGTAAGGCAGGTCCTTACCAGACACCACCAGCAACAACGCCGCCTATGGGCACAAACCCACCTTCGCTGGACCAGACAGGAGTGGCAAAAAGTGCTCTTCACTGATGAGTCACGGTTTTGGCTCAGCAGGGGTGATGGACGGATTCGTGTTTATCGTCGAAGGAATGAGCGTTACACCGAGGCCTGTACCCTGGAACGGGATCGATTTGGAGGTGGGGGGTCCGTCATGGTCTGGGGCGGTATATCATATCACCATCGGACTGAGCTTGTTGTCATTGGAGGCAATCTCAATGCCTTGCGGTACAGGGAAGACATACTCCTCCCTCATGTGGTACCCCTTATGCTTGCTCATCCGGACATGATCCTCCAGCAGGACAATGCCACCAGCCATACTGCTCGTTCTGTGCGTGAGTTTCTGCATGACAGCAATGTCAGTGTTCTGCCATGGCCAGCGAAGAGCCCGGATCTCAATCCCATTGAGCACGTCTGGGACCTGTTGGATCGCAGGGTGAGGGCTAGGGCCATTCCCCCCAGAAATGTCCAGGAACTTGCAAGTGCCTTGGTGGAAGAGTGGGGTAACATCTCATAGCAAGAACTGACAAATCTGGTCCAGTCCATGAGGAGGAGATGCACTGCAGTACTTCAAGCAGCTGGTGGCCACACCAGATACTGACTGGTACTTTTGATTTTGAGCCTACCTTCATTCAGGGACACATTATTCTATTTCTGTTAGTCACATGTCTGTGAAACATTTTTAGTTTATGTCTTATGGTGTTGACTCTTTTAGTGTTCATACAAATATTTACACATATTAAGTTTACTGAAAGTAAAAACAGTTGAAAGTCAGAGGACGTTTCTTTTTTTTGCTGAGTTTATTTATAAAAAAATACATTGTTAATATATTAAAATATTACAATATACTGAAAAATATATAATAAATTTCAGCATTTTATGTATTGAAAAATATAAGCACTTTAATCAAAAACAATGTATTATTTCATATATGAATAATATCGTTTTTTTACTTGTGAATTCCAAGTAATATCAATAAATTGTTTTGATTAAGTAATAAAAACTTTAAGAGCTAAGTAATGCAGTAAAACACAATCGAAATATGATGCAACAATAAAAACAGGATTATGGAAAAAAAATGCAAATAAACTCTTCATATTGCATTATACTTTCTAGTATAATACATAACCGTATATTTTGTTTCGTGAAGGTACATACCGCATTCAGTCAAAAAATACCAGAACCTATCAAGCTTCATATACAAATCTATTACTTTATAAGACATGAAATGCCTTATTTTAACCACTGAATTTTCCAAAAGGAAGAACAAAAATTATGATCCTTACATCGTGGCCAAAACCCACATCTGTACAACTGATTTGGACTGTTTTTGACTTCTTCTGGATAGTTGCAGGATAAAAACAAATTCCATTTAGATTAAGTGCGTCTCTTTTTTTTTTGCTTTACCTTTCAGTGTCCCAGCGAGACCTATGACCCTTTGCACAAATCCACCCGGGATTTCCCAGATGATGTTATGAGCTTCATGAGGTCTCATCAGCTTATGTGGGACCTGGTGGTACCCATCCACAGACGACCCGTCTTCACCCGGATCCACACACCATACAGGCTGAAAAAAATTGTGGTTGACAGGGTGGATGCAGAGGATGGACAGTATGATGTCTTGCACCTGGGAACAGGTATGTTGCATACCCATGGGCTTAGGAAATGGATTTACATATATTTAATTTTGTATAAGCATTACATCCAAATGCACTCCCAAGTTTGACATCACTTAAATGTGAGACCTACCAACATCATTTTAGCCGGCATTCTTCTTCTAGTAAACATCTAAGCAATATTATGATTTGTTAAATCTAAATATAACAAAACTGACTGTGGTTTACGCTTAAACAAACAAAACTGTTTGTCAATGTTGTATGGAAAAAAATTAATAAGATCATTCATAATGATAGTAATATTCATAATATTATACTCTAAATATAAACTAAAATTTAAACAAATCAAGTATTTTTTTCATTATGTTCATTTTATGTAAATGTTTGAAGATCGTTTAGATATTTTAAATGGAAAAAGAAACAAAAATGCTGTCTGAAAATAGTTTTTTATTTACACGTATGCACAGTATCAGGGAAACTTTTACTTCAACTGCTTTTTACTTTTGAGTATTTCAAGGTTCACATTTTATAAATTTTGTTGCCTGGGAATCGAACCTGATCTTCAATTCTCTGCCAATTGAGCTATTTTTGCAATATACTACCATTACTAACACTTCCATATTCTATTACCTTTGAGCTATACAGTGTGTTCCTATATTGCTAGGTGAACACTAGGACACGTTGTAAATGTGGAATGATTAAACTCTATCAAACACGACCTCTGTTCCCACGCTGGTCACTGGTCATGTTGCCTGGGATCATCCTGACATTCCAGCAATCTAGTGTTTCTTTTCCTGTCCAACATTTGCACTTCCGGAGATGTGTGGAGTTCTGCCACAGTGCCACTTTTAAGTGAATCATTAAAGTCAAACAGATGCTCTGTTGGGCACAAATATGCTTAACCTGAGTGCACAGAGAGCATGCTTGCGTTGTATTGTGTCAAGTAGTAAAAGACTGTAACAGCTGGATAAAGCCACAAGGTACTGGTAACCATGGTAACTGAGAAGTTTGTGCATGATGGGATGTGTTTTCCACAAGCACAACTAAATAAAATTGCAATTGGAAGTTTGTTTGAGGGGCCGGCTGGTTTGGGGTGGGGCTATCTGTTTGTCTGACCAATGAAAGACAGGGGGAGGGTTTGATCCCAGATCCATCCAAAACTTTCTCAATGTTTAAATACAAAATGTAGCTTTTGACCCTTAGAATCACATATAGAAGTTTAAATAACCTTATACAACTTTGTGGATTAATACAAATTCACACATTTACTGTGTCTCCGGATGATGGTAAGGTGCTGAAGGTGGTCTCCATACCGAAAGAGAATTGGGACACTGAAGAAATCGTTTTGGAGGAGCTCAAAGTTTTCAAGGTAATTAAATGTTATCTATGTCTTCTTCCTCCTCTGCTGGTTTGTCATACCAATCTACAGGACTCTCTCGTGACCTTTGACCCTGTGCTCCTATTGGTTGTTGTTACCATGTCAAGCACTTCCCAAACAGATATAACTGCTAAAGAGGAAAAACAGATACTGTCCGATTTCCAAAGGTGCTAGAGACCTAACCCAGAGACGGGACATGAAAAGTAATGATCATTGAAAAGAGAAGATCATTTATTTGAAGCACATTTGAAGCACATTTTCATAATACTAAAGGAAAAAGTGATGTTTTGTAAATTTAGCCCTCAATTTCAAAAAATATAAAAGTATGAATTTAGCATACAGTATATAACAATATCACATTTTTGTATATACAGTAAAAGTTAAAAATACTGCAAAATTAGTTAAATAGTGTGTATATGACACATAAGCCTATTTATACATATACTGGATTGAAAACCCATGTTCTACGCTTTATGTTTTTGTATGTTTAGGAAAAATAGTGGATTTTCAAAAAGTATACAAAAATGTCTGTATGAACCAAAATGAAATGGTGTACATGGCCATATATCAAATTTATGTACGGGCTCTTAAGCCAGCAGGTGACATATGATAGCAGACAATGTCCACTGGCGTCCCACAGCACTTTGGAGAAAGCGGGTGGTTTTAGGAGTCAAGGCCCATTTGCTGTCAGTATTATAGAGACGAAATGAACCAGTGAAGCAGAACGCTTTAAAACCTCCTCAAGGGTCCGTTATGATGATCTGCCCTCATTCAGAGCCAACAATGCGTATCTTTTTCTTCTTTCTTCACGTGATGATTCATTTTATGCGTTGACACGTTTTTTCCTGTCTCTCTCTTTCTTTAGTCTCAGACCCCAGTTGTGAACATGGAGCTCTCCACCAAAAGAGTAAGTGGATGTTGGGTGGTTGGCTTGCAAGAGACTTTACATTTGAGAAATTGAAGGAAAGCGTTTAAGAAAAGAAGTGTAAAATCCTGATATTTTTTGACACTATTTAAGATTCATATCCCAGCACTATTTCATTAATCATTTGCTTCTTAAAAGAACACTTCACCCAAAATAAAAATTCTGTCATCATTTACTCATCCTCATGTCCTTTCAAACCACAACAAAAGATATTTTCAATAACGCTGGTAACCGAAAAACAGCGGCACCCGTTCACTTCCATTGTTTGAACACAAAACCAATGAAAGTCAATGGACACCGCTGTTGTTTGGTTACTGACATTCTTCAAAATATCTTCTTTTGCGTTCTGCAGAAGAAAGAAGGTCACACAGGTTTGAAATGAAAGGAAGCTGAATTATCCCTTTAATGTTGGACTGTTCATACTATATCTCATTTTTATGTTTTTTTTTCTTTTTTTCCTGCAGCAAGTGTTGTTTGTGAGCAGCGATGAAGGTGTCGTCCAGCTGCCCGTTCAGAGATGTGATCTGTATGGTAAAGCGTGTGTAGACTGCTGTCTAGCTCGAGATCCATACTGTGCTTGGGACGGCTCCTCGTGCACTAACTACTTCCCAGGCAACAAAAGGTAGAATCTCTTTTCTATTGCATATAGCACACATTATATTCTCATATTTTATTCTCATTTTATCTGTATTTGTTAATAATACGTATATTTGGACTTGTCTCTTATTTCATAAATAACTCACTTACACTGCTGATGTATGAAAGACAGTGGAAAGATCTTGGAAGCTTTTTTAATGTCTGTAAAAGAACACAGTTATGTTTTAAAAATCCTGTTATTGAAAAGCAAGGGGTCAGTGAAATGTTATCTTGTGATGCCCAGACATTTAGAAAAATGACATAAGCGGTGTTGTCTATTGGAAATGATCTCATTTTCCATCTGTTGAGTTTTAATATTTAGAGACAATAGATAAATTGTTAGCTTAGTGTTCTGTCAGCATTTGTTGAATTACAATTGATTCGTTGCTGAAACCTGCTGAGCCATATTTGTTTGGAGAGCAGTTTTGTTGGTTCACCCAAAAATTACTTCTGTCATAATATACTCACCCTCTTGTCATTTCAAACTAAGAGCTTTTTGCATTTCTTTCTTCTGCAGAACACAAAAGAAGATATTTTGAAGAATGTTGGTAATTGAACACCAACTATATCCTTTCACTTCTATTGTATAAACACAAAATCAATGCAAGTGAATGGGTACCACCATTGTTCGGTTACCAACATCTTTCATACAGTCATAAATACGTAAATTATAGAATTTTCATTTGTAGGCGAACTATCACTTTAACCCTCAATATTCCAGTACAACACAGAGAAAAGCTGTCAAATAATAAATCTGAGGGTGGGTCCTACACATGGGTAACATCCTCTCTTGGTCCGCAGGCGCGCCCGGAGACAGGATGTGAGGTACGGAGACCCCTGGAGCCAGTGTCAGGACATGAGAGATATTAATTAATGACTTGCCCTTCACCTTCCTACACTTTTCCCTTAGGTCCGATGATGATCAAAATAGGAAAAAATGACATACTACTCCCTCTGGTGTTCAAATCACTTATGTACACTTCAACATTGTTGGAACTATAGGAACAGGTTTGAAAGTATTGCCTTCATCACGTGACTTTTAACCTTATAACTTGTAGCCTTTCCATTTGCCACACATGTCTATTAGTTCACTTCACCCACTTCATCTTCTTTGGTTTTTTGAAAGATGCTGTTTCTAATAATGCTGTGTCTCTTCTACATGTTCAGATCAGGCCGAGCTGAGAAACATTTACGGTGTGGAGGGAAACTCAACTTTCCTGGAATGTATCCCGAGGTCACCGCAGGCATCGATCAAGTGGATAATGCAGCCAACACACAGTCAGTACAGCAAAGAGGTGTGTTTGCATCCCTTTTATAAACTTTAATTGAGCTATCATAAATGGATAATATACAGTCAACCTTGACAAATCAGAATTAAGGAGACCAGTTAGTAGAGATGCACTGATGTATCGGCCATTGGACGATAAAAGTGATCGGGCCGATATATCCTGTCAACTTAAAGAGGACCAGTTGAAATATCCGCTGTTTGATGTATTAATAGTCATCACATGTATTAATAACAATCAGAAGGTTAATAAATATCAATATTCAGAATCGGTATTGCCAGATATCACACTTAATAATCGGCTATGGAGAAATTTAGTATCGGTTCATCTTCCCCATTTAGCCTCCTAACATCTAACGCAAACCTTCTTTCTGTCTTTAGTTGGTCGCAGGTGAGGAAAACCTAATCCACATGCAACGTGGGCTGCTCCTACAGCGTTTATCATCAGTCAACGCTGGGCTGTACATGTGCGTAGCCTACGAACATTCTTTCTCCCGCACGTTAGCCCGCCACGAGCTGCACGTCATTCCCCAGAACCACATGTCAAGATCGCAAAACGCTCGACCCTCCGACTCGAAACCTGATGGGAATTATGCGGCCTTGCCCCAGAGCTTCAAAGAGCTCCATTTGATGGGAGTCAGCGGGTTAACGGCAGACGAGTACTGCGAACAGCTCTGGTACCGCGAAAAACGCAGACAACAAAAACTACGTACGTTGAAGTGGAAGCAAGAGGCGGAAAATCGTAAAGCGAGAGTTAGGAGGCAAAATCCACCCAACGAACCTCTTGAATGAGGTGAAACAGCAGACTTTTTATACGGAAAAAAAAAGTTTGACTATTTGGACGAGAAATTGCTTGCTTGTAGCTTAATCTTTAAAGCTACAACCGTCAAAAGCTACTGTTAGCATGACATCAAAGGGCTTCAGACAAGAAAAACTCTGATTTACTTTTTATTTCTGTTGAGTCCTCTCATATGTTTTAGAAAAGTTTTATTTTGTAGCTTTAAATCTCTTGGCAGTAATAGCAATGCCTGCATGTGATTTAGCAATTACGAACTGTAAAATTAGCACAAAACCTATCGCTCAGCCTGTAGCTGTGCAGCTGGAATGGATTTACGCTGTCTGTAGCTGTAACAGATGCTGCATACTTCACTTTGTGTTATTCTCAATCTGTTTCTGTTGTTTATTGATTCTGTCTTTAAGTCCTCCTTGAAATTTTGTTTTTCGAGTTCGGAAACCCTTATTACAACGTGACGACCCTGATAGCACACATACAACTGAGACTTTTATCTGATGTCTGCATTTACATCTGCACAACATATTTTTTGATTATATGATCATCTGCAATACATCTCTGAGACGTCTACAGTCAGATGTCATATAGACATCTAGAAGATGTCTGTAAGATGTTTACGATCCAATGTATGTAAAACTGCCCTTTCTAAGACGTTTATCAAATATTTTTAAACAGCAGATGATTTTGAGATCTTTAGCAGACAAAAGTGCCTCTGCTATTATTTGGGGAGCTTAACGTTGTTTCAATTTCAATAGAATAAAAGGTAAATGTAAATAATACAATTATAAACAAAAACTTAAAACGTTGTGTCTGTGGGGTGTGCACATATTTACAGTTTATCTAAATCTTTGCGTATGTGAAAAATCGCATACCAGTTTATGTGCTGCCCCAGAGAATGATGGGAAATGTAGTTTTCTCAAACAAGACCATTAACCAATATCGATATAAAAAAAGTACAATGTAAACTGGTTGCTCACTTTGTAAATATAATCTAATCTATTGTGACTCTTTCTTCATCAAATAACTTTTGACAAAACAAGCACCTATTCTAAAGGATTGCTTGGAAAGCTAATAGTATAAAAAGACAACAAACCGCACTGCCATGAGCTCTCCACAACCATAAACTGACTTCTTTTTCCTTCACTAAGATTTATTAGGCTTTGTGTCATTTTTTTATGATTTCATGAGAATTCAGAAGTATTTTACATGAGGGCTAATTCGTAGAAATGAGAAAAAAGCCTCTAAAATATGTATTAATTGTCATGTGATTATGTTGGGACTCTTGTCTCAATGTTATTTACTGACTGTACCCAAGTGTACAAATCTGACAATGGCAAGTGCCCTCATGTTTTGAGGAAGTTTGCTTATACTTTCATACTCAACCCAGGACATGTCCTTCATATGTTTCCTTCCTCACCATGTGTTATGAATCTCGAGGCAAGAACCCAATTGCAAGGCAGACAGGACGACAGGAGGTGAAGGGGTTAACAAGGTTTTAATATATAACAATAAACAAGACTAAACAAACAGCAAAACAAAACCCACAATGGGGAAAACAAGACAGGGTAATTATAAACGAATACAAGAACACTGACTGCCTAAAACTACAAAAGAACAAACACTTGATATAGACACAATAACTAAACTAGACTTACTTGACAGGAACAAGGAACAAGATCAAACATACAGCATAACATCAAGAGCTAAGGCGAGCAGGTTTCACATACAGAAACAGCAAACATCAAACAATGAACCAGCACTGGACAAAGAAACAAGAGGGTGTTTTATAGGGGAAACAGACAAAGGATAATTAATAGGGGCCAGGTGATAAGGGTTAACAATCAAGGAAAGCTAATCAACACAAACTAGGAAACAGGAGGTTGGGAACGATGACGCAGACTAGAGAGAGAGAGAGTATGGCGGCAAATAAGTGCCAAAATAGTCTCTCTCTCACATGAAACAAAGGATTCTGTATGATTCCACCTCTAGACCAAGAAATACCTGACAAAGAGAGGTGAAACCATGACAGAACCCCCGCCTTAAGGAGCAGCAACCTGATGCTCCTCAAAGGCACGAACAAGACAAGGCAGACTGGGACAAAGACAAGATCAAACAAAACATGGAGAACAGGACTAGGGGAAGACAGGCAAGAACAATCAAGGGATTAGGGTGACTCAATAAAAATAACAAACAAGGGAGGGGGGGTGGGGGCAAACAAGGAAAAATAGGGAGTCCAGAAAGGGCAGGGCTGGGAGGGGAAGTCCAAACCCTGGGGGACGCGCCAGAGCGCGGAGCCCCAGGGGGCTTGACAGGGCTTGGCGCCGGTCGGAAGGCCGGCTGGACAGGGCTTGGCGCCGGTCGGAAGGCCGGCTGGACAGGGCTTGGCGCCGGTCGGAAGGCTGCTGGGCCGGGCTGGGTGCCGGCTGCTGGGCCGGGCTGGGTGCCGGCTGCTGGGCCGGGTGCCGGCTGCTGGGCCGGGCTGGGTGCCGGCTGCTGGGCCGGGCTGGGTGCCGGCTGGTCGGAGGAATCTACGGCCGTAGTGTCCTCTCGGACCATCCCGCCCTCACGGCGCCCCCCCAAAAAATATTTGGGGCTGGAAAGCTCCGGACTCGGGACCACAGGACTCGGGACCACAGGACTCGGGACCACAGGACTCGGGACCACAGGACTCGGGACCACAGGACTCGGGACCACAGGACTCGGGACCACAGGACTCGGGACCACAGGACTCGGGACCACAGGACTCGGGACCACAGGACTCGGGACCACAGGACTCGGGACCACAGGACTCGCCTGGGGTTGAGCCGCCTTCCGGAGTTTCTTTATCCCCCGTCTGCCAATGGAACTGGCAGACGGTAGAGTGGCTGCAGGAGGTGCTGCGGATGAGGGTGCCGACTGTTGGGAGAGACCCGCGGCCCCGATCTGCAGGGCCTGGGCCTCCGGAATCATGGCCAGCCCTGCAGAAGACTCCGCCATGGACAGTTCCCTGAACTCCTCGCGATCCATCGCAATCTGGAGCTGATCCACGAAGCCCAGGGACCTCAACCTGCGCATCTCCGCAGGCTCGAAGGGTTCGTCGAGGCAGCGGTTGAATATGACCTTCAACTCTGCCTCGCCGAAGCCCGAGTGGCGTGCAGTGGATAGTCATTCTGTTATGAATCTCGAGGCAAGAACCCAATTGCAAGGCAGACAGGACGACAGGAGGTGAAGGGGTTAACAAGGTTTTAATATATAACAATAAACAAGACTAAACAAACAGCAAAACAAAACCCACAATGGGGAAAACAAGACAGGGTAATTATAAACGAATACAAGAACACTGACTGACTAAAACTACAAAAGAACAAACACTTGATATAGACACACTAACTAAACTAGACTTACTTGACAGGAACAAGGAACAAGATCAAACATACAGCATAACATCAAGAGCTAAGGCGAGCAGGTTTCACATACAGAAACAGCAAACATCAAACAATGAACCAGCACTGGACAAAGAAACAAGAGGGTGTTTTATAGGGGAAACAGACAAAGGATAATTAATAGGGGCCAGGTGATAAGGGTTAACAATCAAGGAAAGCTAATCAACACAAACTAGGAAACAGGAGGTTGGGAACGATGACGCAGACTAGAGAGAGAGAGTATGGCGGCAAATAAGTGCCAAAATAGTCTCTCTCTCACATGAAACAAAGGATTCTGTATGATTCCACCTCTAGACCAAGAAATACCTGACAAAGAGAGGTGAAACCATGACACCATGACCAATCTCTTTGGCTCTTTCCTGAGAACATCCCTGAGTAAATATGTTGTTGTTTTTATGACTCTTTGCATGTTAGTCTCTTAAGACAAGCAAATCTCTCTTAAACACATCACGTCACAACAATTCAACCCAACTGAATACAATGTGTGTTTTAGACATATTCATATGTTGATACATCTGGGACGGATAAGTTTAAGAGATGGTCCGATAGATTCAGCAGTGAGCTTTTAAAATGATCTTCAATGGCCATGAAAACCACTTCAAGGGTCTTTGTCCCTCTCTGTTGCTGTCGAATGGAAAGTTGTGTCGCTGCCTTCTGGTTAAATCCCTGATTATTTCGATAGTTGGTTCACATTGTGGGTCAGATACATAAAGTGAAACATTTCTCATCTGTTTACAATCAATACACAGTCTGGTGTTAGGTATATTGTACTTTTTGCAGTATTTGACGAAACTTGTCAAATACATGCATGTGCAGGTTTTATTTTATTCAAGAAAGACAGAAGCATTTTTTTTCATGAAGATAAGCACATTTTCTTCTCATAATCTTATCACTGTAAAGAACATATATAAAATATGTAAACATTTCAGATTTTTGTGGTAATTTTTCTACTTTCTTTAATCTGTGCTGATTTCAATTAAATAAAATATTGTATTATAGTTAACAGTAAAGCAACCATGTAGTACAGTAATGTGAAAATATACTGGGAACAATGATAATTATTATTGAAAGTAAGGCGATCTCCATCATATTAATGAGACATGTTATAAAAATAATGACTGTACAAAAACATAACATTGCGCTTTTATCTCGTACTTTAATTTCATGCTCAAAATATCTAGTTTTTTTATCTTATACAATAAATACATTTTAACAGGTTTATGAACTCATTACCGTTTATTTTGAAAATGTCAATGAACCCTCTTTTAAGCTTAATAACATTGTGATCAAAACCAATGTAACTTATTATTAGCTATTTATTAGATTGCATAAATATTTTTTTTCAACCAACTAAGCTTCAATTTTTTACTTTCATGAGCTTAACACCGCTGTATTTACATTTATGTTGGATTTAAATGTTAGATAATGTGCTTGTATATAGCACACAACAGACTGTGTAATTACACATGTATTTACAGTCCCTACAATATGCAACCTTTCTGCCATAACATTCTTTAAAGCATTTCTTATGTTTGCTTAATATGTACAAGGGCTTAAGTTTAAGTGTGTTTTTAAAGTCCGAGATTTATTGTACAGGCTATTCTTTTGTGTGTGTGTTAGGTAGCCTAATAAGGAGTGTAAAAATAAAACAGGGAATTAATTAAAATATTTTCATCACTTTATTTTCTACTGTGAATTTTGTTAAGTGTCTCAAATGTAGCACTAAACCAAACTGCTGGAATTTTACTTTGGTGGCGCCCCTTGATGGACTCCATGCGCTAACACACCCGTGTTTACAGTATATCCATGCATTATACATTTGTTGAAGTGACAAATTCTTTGGTTTGGTACACAGACATAATAATTCATAATAATTAATAACAAAAGCAGGAATGCTGCTGATTGTCCTTATAACATCACTACACAGCAAATAATTCAAACTTTTTACTGTTTCACACGAGAGGGCTAGTTGTCTTTCCATTTCCCATACAGAGAGGAAGTCAAGTACATATCTTCATTGTTTCTAAAGATGTTTACTGAGATGCTAAAATTTAGTATGTATCTACTTAGTGATACTTAAAATATTTAGTGAAGTGTATAGCAAGAAATGAAAATCAACCCTTGACTAATGGTTAGGCCTTTATGCAGCAGAGGGCAGAAGTGAGTGCTCTCCTGCAGATAAAAATGTATTTAAAAGTAAATCATAATAAAACTATAATAATCATTTATTTACATTTAATGTCCAATTAGTTGTAATCATACTTAAATACATGTTTTATCTCAAGTGAAGCATTAATTTCATCTACTTCCTTCTATTTATGAATTACATATTAGACATATTACTTTAAAGAATATAGTAGTTCATTTTTTATATGTCACAGTAGATGTCCTTTTATGTTATACTTTGTACATATAAACACTTTGTATTGTCACAAAGGTAATAATATATTTAAATACAAAAAAATAAATATAAAGAATGCGATGAAAAGAATGTGCCCTTGGTTCTGCTCTTGCACACTATAACTGTTCAGTGTGGTTTTTGTGTGGAGGCATTTGTCTAAAGCTTGGCAGTGTTTCCACTCAGAGGAAGAGATGTTTTCTGGGTCACAGCTTAGAAAGAAATGTTGTATCCTAATCATAAGCTGTATGTGTTAAACCTTTAGATTTGTATGTTTCTGACATTAAAAAGTGTTTCAGTTTTTATGTTTGGGTTCCTAAGATATCTGCTTATTAATGTGCATCTACTCTTTCTCTAACATATCTAAACATGACATATGAAGCCACTGATACTTTAAATAAACATACCAGTTATTTGGAAATTATGTGGTATTCCTGTGATCATGATGGAGTTCCTGAGGTAGATGTCATGCTCTTTATTTAAAAAAAAAAACATTAAAAAACACTTTTGCACTTTCAAAAGAAAAATTACACAATGAAAAGCTTTGGTGAATTCTTGCCATCACATCTTGTTGAATTTTCATGACTGTTGTTGTTGATGGGGTGCACATTTTATTTACTGCAACTTGAAACATGTCATTTAGCAAACTGCAACATGACAACGTGGGTATGTGATATACAAAATTGGATTCTGTCATGTTTAAATGATAACTTAAACAAGACTGCATGGAGGACCTAAAGACACTACAAAGTAACCTCTAAGTATCACCCTGGCTTGAATGGTCTGCGGGTGAGAACAAACTTTTAGCCTTAGTTGCTGCTTTAAATAAGTTCTAGAATGCAACATATAAACATGCAATGAATGTCTGTTATTTTATACAATATAATTAATATTTCACATAAGAATGACCTTGCCCATGACCATGTGCTCTCCTACCTACTTTTTAGGGTCTTAGTAAATGCCAGTCCCCAAAAAATATATATATAAAGTGTGGACGATTCCTTTCCTGTATATATTTTTAATTTTTTAGTTCAGTACTGGGAAATCATGCGTAACTGAAAGCAAGCCTACTAATGTTTAACCCTTCAACAGGTTGTAGTCATTTTCTGAAAACCCACTGTACATTCTAGAATCCTGTATTTAGCTCTGATTCGTGACTCCATGGTATGGTTAAATCTAGACACAAGGGTACACATGTACAAACACACAGCGCATCATTGCAAACAGCAAACTGCAATGCCACCCTGTTTCCATCTGAGGTTTAGACCACTGATATACACAAAAATGTATAGGTATGAGAAACTCATTGCACTCGGTGCAAGGTCAAACCTTCAGTCTAGTCAAAGGTGAGACTCTATTTAATCAATGCAGTAAGTCATTGCAGAGGGACTAAACAGTGGAATTATCTTCTGGTTTAAGTTTAAGTTGACTTATCCTTTGCAAGCGCTTACTTGTGTTTTCTTATTGCAACATAACATGTGCAAAATGCATTTTATTAACTACAAAAGCACAAACATTTTTTTATGGAGAGTGCTTTGTGAAAAATGCATGTATTATTCAACTTCTTTTGATAACTTATGATTCTTTTGCAGACATTTGAGTGTGGGTTCAAATGTGAGCTACAACCCATAACTGACAGCAACTACACTGTGGTCAGTTTTTGCACACATTTCTAGAGTTGCCGAAAAAGAGGTTGTTTACCAAGATGTTTAGTAACTACGCTATTTACGTTTGGTTTACATCAAAATTATTTGAAAGAATGAAAATCAGACAGACATATATGGAGAAATAGGATTGAATAATTCCACTTCTGTATACTGAAAGAGCAAATAAGGATACAGTATAAACATTGTGAGTGTCTTTGTATTATAATCCAAACAATACAAAGATTTGCTGAAGTAATACTGTACTCACCCTTAATAAAAGAAAGATATTAATCATGCTTTGAGACAAATTACATTATGGCCCGGTATATATTGCACTAATGCTTTTACAAAACGGGGGAAATCAAATTGATGGATATATGTTTTATTTTCATCATTATTTGTATTGCTTTATTATTTTGTATATGGATGTTTTAACCCCAGAGAACACACTGAAATGCTGATCTGTTTCGATTTGAGTCAAATCCATTGTATGTTTTATATTTACCGTATTTAGTAGTGTAGTCAAAGGTGAGATTCAATAAGTCATTGGTTGACCAAACCAATGGAACACATTTCTAAGCTTGGTTGAATGCTTAATTGAGTGATGAGTTTAACTACAAGTATTTAGCCTACTCTTTCTTTTTGGTAAGCAATAAAATGTTGCATTTTTATTGTTCAGACTTCCAAAAAAGCAACAGACCTCCAAAGGAAACCTTTTTCATTTAAAACCTTGTTTAGTTCCAATGACTTGAAGTACTCTCAGAAAAAATCAATAATGTTTAGTCCATTCTATGAAGTTCAATGTCTCTCAAGATACAAGTTTGAGAAGTAATGGTTAGAAAAATAAACCACGGGCTGTTTACAGAAGCTGTTTTAGCCAGTTTCAGTTAATTCTAAAGATACATTTATTAGAATATACAGGCCACACGTGAGAAATGACACACTATACAAAAAGCTTCTTGTAAGAAATATATAAAGCCTATCTAATGTTTAAGTGTGATTGTTGGTCATCTGGTTTACATCTTACGAGCTAAATATGCCAACAGTTTATGAATATTTGTTGCATTGACACAAAATGTATACTTTTCGGTGTTGGTGACGGATCGTAGGCATCATGAACAACCAATGAGGTAAAAATGCTAATTTATCACAGAGATTTGATATAAGCTTAAGCAATCAAGCAAATAAGTGATGTTAAACAATCCACTACTGGTTAATAATCCTGGACACATACAGTAAATATGAGATCAGTGTTATTCTTGTTTATAATTTTGGCAGATTTAGAGCAGCATATGTGCTGTTGTCATGACAGGGTCGAATATTTCTACGCAGTTTAGAAAAGTCCACCGCTACATACTGAAAGAGCAAAAAGTGAAACAGTGTTAACATGTAAACTGCAGTTGTGATTGAACCTAAACAAATGTTTCATAATTCATGTTTTGTAATTCATTGCTCTGGTTTGTAGAAAATATATATTAGAAATTGTCTTTCATGTTTTACCTGTAGTTCAATTGGGTCTTGAGTTTGTTCTATTACTTGTGTCTGCAGATCAGTGTTAGAATGGTGTCCTGACCTGCTTCCATATTTTTCCGAGCATCCATTTCCGATCACATAAACCTTTACCAGTCCTGATGGTACAATGCAGATGCAAAGTTTGTGTGGACAGATACACTTTACCATGTGCATTAGCTATATTCCTTTATTTTAAGATCAAATGTTTAAACATAGAAATATTTGATTGTGCTGAAATTTGTCATCACTTTGTATTTTCCCCAGTTTGATTACATTTTTGGTCTTGAGTGTTTGTTTTAAGATGGTCCTATGATGTGTCAAATCAATTGTAATAAAACTCTTATTTAACATTAAGTTATTAAAGGTACATACGTAATATATATTGTCACACTGCAGGATACATTACCTATCAATTTAAAATTTGGAAAAAAGCTACTAAATATTGTAGTTTCAAGCTCAAGAATAAAACATCACTCACCCATGATTGTAATGATCAGAACAGCATTCAGCAGACCAGATATGAGAGTAAAAGTCTTCCACTGTTTTGAGTTTTTCTCTGCTACATCTGTTAAATTTTGCATTACATTTGTGTGATTCGTGTTGACAAAATGTTTAAATGCTCTCCTATTTGTAAGTCGCTTTGGATGAAAGCGTCTGCCAAATAAATGAATGTAAATGTGATTCTTACACGGAGATGTATGACTTGAAGAAGTTGTGTAAATTGAAGTTGTATCAGCTGTATTGCTGCAGTTTGTCCCTGTTGATAAATATGAATAACACATTTATTTCTGCATGGAACAATCAAGATTAAATAATAAATTATTAATGATTTTATTAAAAACAATTTAAGGTTTAATAATTTAATATTATTATACACAATTAACAGTACAGTATATTTTTAACCTTGGAACAAATCTACTCACCAATGATGTTCAGTCTTGTGCTGTGACTGAGTTTTGGAGGTGTATCTTTGTTCATACAGTAATAAACTCCTAACTCATCTACAGTGATGTTATATATGACCAGACGATGTTTAGATTGAACTGAATATTTGTTTTTCAGTGTTTTATTAAAGTAATGGGCTGACTTTGAGAATGAGTGCAGTATCACTGTAGGAGAATCTGATTGTTTTAATAAAATCCAATAAACTTCATTTGCATCCAGATCACAGTTTATAGTCACATTTTGTCCCAAATCAGTCAGTTGATCTAAAGCCTCTGTAGCTTTACACCACATTAATACATCTATAAACGACAATCAAAATCATCATGAAAAACATCATAAAAATAAATGCCATATAAAATGTATCTCAAAACATTTTCAAGATTGCAAAACACATGAGACTATTCATAACATAAACTTACAAAAAAGAATTGGAATAATCCTCATATTGTAGACTTGTTTAAACCAATTCTAGATTCTGATGCCCTCCACGCAGCATTTCAATGAACCCTTCTGCAGAGCTCCGACACAAAGACAGGAACAACTTTTCTCATTTCACAGCAGAGGAAGTATGACAAGTTTGCTCTGAACACGTCGTACTCTATTTTCACCCACACACAGAATGGGCACAAAATACACCTTGATTATTATTATTCAGTAATAATAATGATAAAACTGAAAATAATTCTATATACAAATGTGAGTTTTACCAAAAATGACAAAACAACGATAAAAAGCTACCATAACCCCGCCCTTAAACCTAACATCACAGGGGAAAGTGAAATCATAACACAACTTACGAATGAGATCACAGGAAATTGAGTGACACCATGTTCCCTTTCTGTCGGTCTCTCAACGTTGTGTCGAGAACGACAGATGGGGTTCGTCCTTGAGAACCAATCAACTCTGACTACTATAGAAAAGGCCAATGAAATTTGGCAAATGAAATTTGCATGCCGGACTCCGCCCCCGGATATCCGGTATAAAAGGAAGCCGGCGTGCAGCATTCATTTACCTTTTGTTCTTCAGAGCCTTCACTCTTGAGTACAACTTAGGATTCAAAATCCTCTACAAACTACACTGCTGGTGTTACGACGTGTTGCAGCGGATCGTCCCTACCTGCAGCGACCTTCCCCTGGGCGTCTCGGCGGTTTCGGAGGTGTTAGAGATCTTCTAAAAAGTCCTTTTCAGGACTGACTGAGCATTCTCCAGCGCGGCATGTCCCGCTGTTCTCTTGGGTGCGGCACCCTCATCGAGGAGGGGGATGGACACGATCGCTGCATTAGGTGTCTGGGCGTCCAGCACACTGAAGCAGCGTTCGTTGACACATCTGCCCGCACTGCAGAAGTTGCGGTCACGGGTGGCTGTCTTCCTACGGGAACCAGCCACCATTTCGTTTGCAACCTGGGCTGTGACATCTGTGGCTACGGCCCTGATGACCACCCACGTTAGCAGCGTTAGTGATATGGGGAACTCTGCGAACGTAAACCCGCCAGCCAAGTGCTCACGGGCCGATCGCACCCCGATTCGCTCTTCTAAACGTTCCCCAACCGGCGGTGGCATACCGTCCGGATCCTCACGCACACACTCGGAAACGATGTGTGACGTAGATGAGACGTCACTCGCAGCTTCGGAGGGAGACTGGCATCTGGCTCTGACGAATCTGAGCTCCACCCCCGGGTCGAGCTCTGGAGGAAGCAGAAGTGATGTCACCCGTGCTAACCCGGGGATGCGTGGTTCCTGGGGTCGGAGCGCGGTGCAAACCGCATCCACCCCGGGTTCCATGTTTTTCCCGGAAGTGCATGAGGAGCTGTGTAAAACTTGGAACGCTCCACGGACCGTTCCAGTGAAACCAGCTCCGGCTCCCTTACTTCCCTCGATGGTGGGGCAGCCAAGGTCTACGTCGACATCCCCCGGGTGGAACGTCCGCCCGCGGTGCACCTGTGCCGCGGACGGCTACCACCTGGGGGGAATCGGCCACACCTACCGCCCAAAGCACGCAGACTTCGGCATCACGGTGTCGAAGGCTTGCGATGCCGCGGGCCAGGCTGCCTCCTCTCTCTACGCCATGGCCATCCTGCAGGTCCGCCAGGCCTAGGTGTTGAGAGAGCTCCACGAGGGTAAGGCCGACCCGGGTATTATGCAGGATCTCCGTGCCACCGCTGGCAGCGCTCTACGGGCGACCAAGGCAGTGGCACGGGCACTGGGTCGGACGATGTCCACGGTAGTGGTCCAGGAGAGACACCCCCGGTTATACCTTGTGCAGAGGAGTGTCACCAAGGAAGTCCGCTTTCTTGATGCACCCATCTCGCAGGGTGGGTTGTTGGTAACACTGTCGAGGACTGTGCTCAGCAGTTTTTGACGGTGAAGCAGACAGTGGCAATAAGCCACATTTTTTCACGCCGCGACTCGGCCGCCTAGAGGCCTCCGAGATCCCGCGTGACGTCTGCTGCCCTTCAACCCAGGACCCTTTCGACATCGGCTCCGGTTCCTGTGCCCCCACTGGCGGCACCCCGGTAGCAGAGGTCGAGGGGGAAACCTCCACCCCGTCAGCAACCTTCTCGCGAGAAGGGACACTGACGGGAAGACCCCAGGGAGGACAACTTCGGGCCCGAACCTTCACAGCCACGGCTCTGATCGGTCGGTACGGGACGACTCCTGCCTCGTCACCTAAGCCGGGCCCTTGTCAGGGCCTGGCGCCCACTTACTCACAGAGTTTTTCCGTTCTCCCCGGGTGTACTTACAGCCGATCGCACACCCCACTGGACTGTGCTCGGCGAACCGACCTCACACCCTGGCGAGGTGTGAGGTCGTACACATACGACAACTGTCACCACTCTCAACCGACAGTGCGTGCCGTTGTCCCGCCAGGCAGGTAAAAAGGCGGAGCCAACCTTCCCTCCGGGGACCCTCCGCCAGCCGACGAACCACCCCCTGTGGGAATGATGAAGCAGACCGTCCCCTTGGTCACCCTGTTACAGTCTCTGGGAGCTCGAGAGCTGCCCACACTGTCTCGCTGGCCTTGCGGGCGGTCCGTCTTGGTTACTCGATCCAGTTCGCCAGAGACTCTCCCAAGTTTCAGGGCATCATCTCTCCCTCTCTCAAAGGCAGGGACGCCTCCGTACTTTGGGTAGAGGTCACCACCCTTCTGGCAAACAGGCATCGAGCTCGTCCCTAAAAACCAAGATGTTCAGTGGGTCACGACCCGCACTTCATCGTTCCCAAGAAAGACGGTGGGATGCGCCCAAATGTCTGCGTACCCGGAACAGAGCACCTTCACAAGCTGCCGTTCATGGTGCTCACACAGAGGCGCGTCCAGACATCTATCAGGTGTCAGGATTGGTTCGCGGCAATCGACCTGAAGGGCGCTTACTTTCATGTCTCGGTCCTCCTCGACACCAGCCGTTCCCACGGTTCTCGTGCGAGAGGCGGGCATATCAGTACAGAGTCCTCCCTTTCGGTCTGTCCCTGACCGCCCTTTCTCCCTTAGGGGAAGAAGGCGAGCGGGTACTAAACTACCTCAGCGACTGGCCTACCCTGGCACACTCGCGAGATCTGTTGTGTACAGGAAGGGACCTGGTGCTCCGGCACCTAGATCGATTGGGACTCCAGGTCAACCAAGAGAGGGGCAAGCTCTCCTCAGTGCAGAGCATCCTCTCTCTTGGTATGGAACTCAACTCTGTCACCACGGCGGCGCTACTGTCCGCAGTTTCGTCCAACCAGTGTTGAACTGTCTGAAATTAACATTTTAGACAGACAGCGGTCCCCCTGAAACAATTCAGAGGCTCCTGGGACACATGGCGTCCTCGCGGGTTAATACCCCTCGGGTTGATGCATATGTGACCGCTCCAACACTGGTTTCAGAGTCGAGTTCCGAGGAGAGCCTGGCACACTGGCAGCAGGCGCATGGTGATGCCGCCCTGCTGCCAACGCGCCATAACCCCTAGTCTTATGACTTTTTCGACGGACTCAGGTCCCTCTGGGCAGGTTATGAGGCAGGTCGTGGTGACGGCTGACGTCTCCCTGCAGGGGTGCGGTGCAGTGTGCAACGAGCACGCAGGTGGGGTGTTGGACGAACCCCCACCTGCGCTGGCATATCAATTGCCAAGAGTTGTGGGCTGTGCTAATTGCACTGAGCAGGCTACGGCCTCTCGTGCAAGACATGCACGTGCTGGTCCGAGGACAGCACTATAGCTGTAGCGAACACAGATCGTCAGGGTGGCGTTCGCTCACAGCAGCTAACACAACTTGCTCGACGCCTCCTCCGGTGGAGTCAACATGTGACCCGTTCCCTGCGGGCCACACACACCCCGAGCAAACTGAACTAGACAGCCGACGTGCTCTCTCACCAGTTTATGCCTCGTGGAGAGTGGCGACTTCACCCCCGCGCACCGGCTCATTTGGAGGCTGTTCGGGTAGGCCCAGGTAAACCTGTTCGCCTCCCGTAACACCACCATTTGCCCGCTTGATATTCCTGCCCTCGGCACGGATATCCTTGCGCACAGCTGACCGCGGGATAGGCGGAAGCACACCTTCCCCCCCCAGGAGCCTCCTTGCACAGATGCTGTGCAAGGTCAGGGAGCAGGAGCACCAGGTGTTATTGGTTACACCACACCGGTCTAACCGCACTTGGCTTCAGAGCTAATGCTCTGGACAGCGACTCCCCCTGAACCATTCCCCTGACAGAGGACCTGCAAAGACAATGAATAATGGTCTTATCTAGCGAAACTTGTGGTCATTTTCAAAAATAAAGTCAATGCTTCATAAACACAAATGCTCACCTTGCTCTGTTCATGACTTCATGTAATACGTAATTATGTTTGAAATATTGAAATCATTTCTCCTGAGCACTCTGTCAATTGTAGCGATTGAAGCGGATTCAATATTCCCAAAGATGTTGTCATCCTCTATAACAGCACTTTGTATCTCTCTCCACCTTATGGCATTGTTTGCCATCACCATTGCACAAATGGCTTCCTCTTGTTTTGGAGTAAAAAGGGGCCCTCTTCCACCTCTGCAAGGTTGTCTTGCAATCCTATGTGGTGCAGAGTAAAATGACAGTAAATATGGCAAATATTTACTGTAACACTACAATACACTAAATCTGTGATGCAGTAAAGCTGTAAGTCTAAATTTAAAATGTAAAAAGTGACAAGTTCTTGTCCCACTGCAAGCTTTATGTATGACACAATGACAGTAGTGCAGATTGTTTGGTGCTAAATTACTTTACATTTATACACACCTGTTCTCCCAACGAAATGTTTGAATAATTGAATTTACAGTGGTTCTTCCAACATTTTGCTGCACCCTTTGACCAGCCTCAGCAATTGTGAGGCCATGATTGACAACATGATCCACGATTGTAGCATGTAGCAAAAATTCACCTATGTACTTGGCCTCTTCTTCCTCATCCCCCGTTTTGTCCCCATCCCCTGTTTTGTCCCCATCCCCTGTTTTGTCCCCATCCCCTGTTTTGTCCCCATCCCCTGTTTTGTCCCCATTCCCAGTTTTGTCCCCATTCCCAGTTTTGTCCCCCTCCCCAGTTTTGTCCCCATTCCCTGTTTTGTCCCCATCCCCTGCCCCTTCCTCCATGCACCCTCACCCCTCTTCCACAAGGCTGACCTTCCATTTCTGTGTCACAGTATTGTAGAAATGGTACCCACTATGTCAGTGGTTCTCAACCCGCATGCGGCCCCTGGGCCTGACTAAAGAGGTCACCATATCCCTGAATGTTGGAGATGATGGCGAACGCGGAACTGAAATATATGCTGTCTTTGCAAAATAATATGAATCGAGGTCTGGTGATTTTCCATGACCAGTGTAATGTCCTGTTGTTACTTCCTGTTTTATGCACATATATACCAGTCCTTTAATACAATAAAATTGGAACTCTGATTGAACTGCACATCTCTGTGTCTGGTCATTCTTGGTCTCCGGGTACCCGAAACTCTGAAGGTTCAATCGACTAGACTCTTCAACTTAGAATAATCAAACTTAGTTTAAAGGGGACAGTAAGAAATAATCTTACAGTTTGGGGGCTCGTCTACGAAGGGGGGAAGACCATCTCTCCTAGAACCAAAGAGGCCAAACCATACCTGAGGCGAGCACACCGGGCGATCGGGCACAGACCTACATTAAAAGAGGGTGAGTGGTTTTTGTTTCTTCTATAGTTTTTTTTCAGACTGAGAGAAATAAAAACGCTTACCCTGTGGGATTCTTGTGGTTTAATATTTCGTACTGACGAAATAGGGTTTTTCAATTCATGTTAGTGAGAATTCATTTTCTCATTGTTGTGACAGCGCGGCTGAGAACAGTAGTTTTAAATAATTATTAACGCACGAATATGAACGGTTAAAACAGTACTGATCACACTGTAATTTGGGATCGCGGTGTAAGCTTTGCTACTCAGAGGGAAAGGCTTAGTTACTCAGAAAAAGAAACTGTTTGATGTTTATTCTGGAAAAAATCAATTTATTCAAAGGTTGTATTAAATTGGGAAAATATATAATTGATATCACTATTACTGCATGGTGTATTGGAATATTGTTATCAGGAAAAAGACGGTGAATTTATCACCCCGGATCACAATACAATACATGCAATATTGTTGAGACTGTCAGTCGATCGAACACGAGAGTTTTTTTGCTGCTATTTCTGTTTTGTCTGTATTGTTTTTATCACTGCCATTTTTGTCTGTGTAAAATGGGTCATTCTGTTTCAAGGCCATTACCGGGCGAAACGCCAGTCGCATTTATGTACAGAAATAATCAAGGATTTTATACAGATCCGTATGTTAGCAATCTAGCAGGATGGTCAGAGGGAATGAAACCCCAAATTGATATTCCCTATCCGAGGGACGGTTCATTTTCTAATGAAAATATGGCTTTGTCAAAGGGCATGGTAAAAGAAGGTTGGGGAGACCCAATGTGGGATTATCCATACATGAATAAGGCATATGCCGTATGGAAAGACATGAAAAAGGTCTGGGACCAGGGTCCCGAAAAACCACAAATTGTTGCGTATATTGCAAATCAAAATCGGTGGCCGTCAGAGAAGCCGCCCGCCTACTCTGGCCATTTCCAAAGCCAGATTTATCCCTCTGCACCCCTGCCGATAGAAAAACCCAAAACTGTTGCACAATTTAACACTACAGATCAGGAACAAACAGTCGATATTAAACCACCAAAAACACCGGCGAAACGATTGATTGATAATAAAACTGACACAACGGAGAAACCTCAAAATTCAATGGTTTGGGTCCGAGCTGGTAACACGGTAAATGTCAGGCCAATACGAATGTCTGACATGGAGGCCATATATAAAAGTTTGCCTTCTCCACATGAAGCGGGGAAATATGTGTCGATTTTGCAAACGCACACGAAATATTCACATTTCACAGGTGCTGATTTCCGTGCGGTGTTGCTAAGAACACTAGAGAAAGATGTGACGGAAGAAATGTTGATAGAAAAATGTCCCGCATTGTCAAAAGCTCATGATAAAATTACAGGCACTGGTACGGCTGCAAACCAGCACGAGTTATTTTGGGAAACTTCTGCAAATGTTGAAGAGTTCTTTAAAGAGCTGAGAGTTTTTCTTGATGAGCGCTTAGGCAGTCAGCAAGACTTGTCTTTCGCAGCAAGCACTAAACAGGCAGCAAAAGAATCCGCTGCACAATTCTTTGTTCGTTTTAAGAAAGCATGGACTGAAGATTCTAAATTGCCAATAAACAATGAAATAAAGCCTCTGTTTATTAATACTCTGCTGAATAATATGAATGGCAAACAAGCGCAATTAATTAGGATAACAACTTCTAATCTGCATGTTTTCAATTAAACCGGAGGGAGCAATTTTTCAGGTTTTCGAGGGCAAACGAATGAGGAACATAATGTTGAAAACCCCCAGCAGCCACACTCTAGCCAAAGGAGGAAGTCAGACATCATTTGCTTTCATTGCCGCAGGAGGGGCCATTACAAACGAGAGTGCAGGCGATTGCACAAGTTTGAGTCACCTCAGCCGACCTCTGGTGACACATACACACACACACAGCAGAGAGATCCACAGCGCAGTGAGCAGCGCATACATGAGAGAGAGCCACAGCGCAGTGAGCAGCGTAGACATGACGCCACTGGTGCCTCCTACCCAACAACGTGGCACTCAAATCAAGCATAGAGTTGCCCACAGAGTGATGTCAGTTCTAAATTAAGTATGATGACTTTAGCATTTGCCAATAATGGAGAGGATTTGCCTTATTTTTCTCTTAAAGTAAATGGGCAGACTCAAACATTCCTGCTGGATACAGGGGCAGATGCATCATCTATGACATCTAATAGTTATGAAGGTCCTATAACTAATCAAATAATTCACTCTGTGGGAATTTCGGGAACTGACATTGCTTGTGCGGTCACACCTCCATTACAGGTCAACGCAGATGGTCTTAAACCATTTTATCACAAGTTCACAATTATTCCAGGTGCACCATTAAACCTTTTAGGTCGTGATATGATGCATAAATTATGCATGGATATTAAGTTTACTGATCACAAGGTTGTTTTCTCTTTTCTGTCTAGTCTACAGGCATCCGTCGATCCTTTGCCAACAGGTGGACAGCCAGGCAGTTCACAAGCACCTGCCTCCGGAGGCAGCATGCCTACACGGGTAGACTCCATGATTAACCCTTCGTTATGGTCTCAGTTCAAGGATGACACTGGTTTCATTGATATGGAACCCTACAGGGCTAAATTGAAAACAAACAAACCTGTCTACATTAAACAATACCCTTTGTCTAAAGATAAGGAACTAGGCATTACGCCTTTGATTGAAAATTTTGTCCAGCAGGGCGTCCTCGAACCAACACACTCACCATACAACACACCAATTAATCCTGTTGTGAAAGCAGATGGGAGAACTTGGAGATTAACTCAAGATTTAAGAGCAGATAATCAGTTAATCATACCACTTGCACCAATTGTAACTGATGTTTTGACTGTTATGAATTCAGTGCCATACTCACACAAGTATTTCACTGTAATTGATTTGTGTGCAGCTTTTTCCTCTGTGCCTGTACACCCAGATACTCAGCCTTTGTTAGCATTTACATTTAAGGGGCAACAATATGCATGGAAGCGTCTTGCTCAGGGATATGCTGACTCACCCGCTGTTTTCTCTGCAGCAGTACACCGAACTTTGGCCAAAATGACTGATTTGCCTTCATCGGTTTGTGTTCTTCAGTTTGCAGATGACATCCTCGTGTCGGGGGAGACGGAGGAGGACTGTGAAAAAGCATCTGTTATTGTTTGCAATGTTCTTGCGGAAACAGGTGTCAAAGCATCAAAAGACAAACTGCAATGGGTCAAAACTAAGGTGACCTATTTGGGACATGTGCTGATACAGGGTCTCAGAGCAATATCCACAGACAGGGTCCAGCTGATCAGAAAAGTTAAGTCCCCACAAACAGTGCAGCAGCTACAAAGCTTTCTGGGACTGATTAACTATTGTAGACAGTGGATACCTGATTGCGCGATTCACGATAGGCACCTGAGGGGTCTGATCGATCACAAAGCCCCGCCAAACACACCATTGGAGTGGACTGCTGAAGCAGATGAACATTTCAATGCATTGAAAGCAGCCATCACAACCGCACCAGCATTGGGCCTGCCAGACTACGCGAAGCCTTTTCACTTGCATGTTAGGGAAACAGCGGGGGCTGCTCTGGGGGTCCTTTTGCAAGAACACGGCTCAACATATAGGCCAGTAGCATATCTGTCTAAAAAGTTAGATAACATTGTCACAGGTATGCCAGCATGTCTTCGTGCTGTGGCTGCAGCTGCTCTGATTGTACAGATGGCTGAGAAAACTGTGCTGTCACACCCTTTAACATTATATACGTCCCATCAGGTTGGTGCAATTTTACACAACATGCAAACACAACACATGACAGCAAAACGACGCTCAGGGTATGAGGCTACTCTGCTGGCAACAAAAAATCTTACCATTAAACCTACAGCAAGCATTAATCCTGCTTTGCTGAGCATTTTGGGTATGGTAGACATGACAGATTTTAATGTTGAACATGATTGCATCTTTGAACTGACCAACTCTTATTGTTCCAGGGTCGATCTGTTGGATACGCCCCTAGAGGGGGGAGAACATATTTATGTCGATGGGTCTTGTTCAAAGCCCTCAGACGGTGTCTACCTCTGTGGCTATGCTGTGGTTTCCAATTCAGGAGAGGTAAAAGAAGCTTATGCTCTGGATTATAATTCGGCACAAGCAGCAGAGTTGATAGCATTAATACGGGCCTGTAGGCTAATGACAGGAAAGAGAGTAACTGTCTACACTGACTCCAAATATGCTTGGAGTGTGCTTCACCATTATGCTAAAATGTGGGAAGTAAGAAATTTCACAACTTCTGATGGCAAGCCAATAGCACATGCAAATCTGATAGGACAGTGGACTGAAGCAGTTCAGCTTCCGCTCGAAGTGGCCATAGTAAAGGTCAAGGGTCACTCCTCGGGAGAGGATGAACAGGCATTAGGCAACAGAAGGGCTGATGAGGCCGCAAAGGCAGCAGCCCAAGCTCAGATTAAATCACCATTTCAGCAGAAAGATGAAACACAGGTAGCAATGACAGTGCACATAGCAAATATACCTGACATTGACATCAAAATCCTGCAAAGTCAACCAACACAGGGAGACTTAGAGCATTGGAGTAAAAATGTTTGTGCTCCTGACACAGATGGGATTCTCAGAGACGAACAGGGTAGAATAGCGCTACCAAAATTAGGGTTAATTATCCTAATTAGACACTACCATGGTTTATCTCACACCAGTTGTGCAAAAGTAGTTCAAGCAATTAACCGATTGTATTGCATTGCCGATGTTCATAAAACAGCAAAGCTCGTTTTGGATGCATGCTTAACATGTGCTCAGGTAAATCCGCACAAATCAACTAAGCACGATGCATTGACACACCCAGAAGCTCCCTTTCAACATCTACAAATTGATTTTACGCACATGCCGCCAATAGGTAATCTGAAATATCTTTTGGTAATTGTTGATCGATTCTTAAAGTGGCCTGAAGCTTTTCCATGTGCAAGGGAGGATGCTAAAACAGTGGTGAAAATCTTAACGAAGGAACACGACTAACAAAAGCGGTACTCGAAACAGGAAGAAAGTGGGTTGATTTATTGCCCGCAGTCTTGACAGAAATAAGAATGACTCCATCTTCCACGACAAAATTGTCTCCTTTCGAGATACTAATGGGTAGACCATTCCCGACCCCGTGGGTCAAAGGCCGGTCTGGTCTTTCTTCCTTAGGTGACCTGGAGGTGATCCAGGAAGACTACGTGACCTCCCTAGTCGAAAAGTTAAACTCTATATGTGCTGATGTTTCTTTGTGTCTTCCTCTTCCCTCAGAACAGCCTACTCATAACTTTGTTCCAGGACAAAAAGTCTTTGTGAGGAGTCTGAAGCCAACAAAGGTTGGGGAATCAAAGTACCACGGACCAGCGACTGTGATTGCCGTCACACGGACAGGAGTTCTGACAGACTACCAGCCACAGTGGATACACGCTTCCAGATTGAAGTTGTGTCTTCAGGAGAGCAGGCAAGCTCCAATTTAATATAGAATCTCGCAACGGGGATTCACCTTACTGCACCTCAGGGTGGAGAAAGCACTGACCAAGCCGAGGAAAGAACTACCTTTCGTGAGGTGGGGGCCACCCAAGGCAAGAAGATAGAAGGCCCATTGAGCCAACAGTGCTGACTCCGTAGGTTCCCCTGAATTGCACCGAGGGCCAAATTAAAATTCTCAAAAGGAAAAATTGTTATCCAAGAGTGCAAAATTTCCTATGGAACTCTTAGATATCAATTCTTATACTGCGTGCACAATTACAGAAGCCCATATTGTGTTTGGCTCAGATATTCTTAAATCAGTGGAGTCGACACTTGAGTACGCCCCTAACCCATCTCGAGTAGTGTTGCAACGCCCTATGCCAGGAAGACTTATTCTGTACGCTATATTTTGGACACAGGCCTGTTTAGTAAGACCTTTGGTCTGAAAGTGGCCATTGTGCGAATATGGATTTCGGCCGTGTCCCTTACATAACCTGAAATGACCCGTACATAACCTGATATGATTATATGTTTTGTTTAACACCATCTGTTCTGTCTCATGATTGAGCAATGCCCGCGAGACATGTCTGAACCGGACTGGATGACATAAATCCGGTCACCAGGTCCCTGAATGTTCTAGATGATGGAGAACAGGGAACTAAAGAGGTCACCATATCCCTGAATGTTGGAGATGATGGCGAACGCGGAACTGAAATATATGCTGTCTTTGCAAAATAATATGAATCGAGGTCTGGTGATTTTCCATGACCAGTGTAATGTCCTGTTGTTACTTCCTGTTTTATGCACATATATACCAGTCCTTTAATACAATAAAATTGGAACTCTGATTGAACTGCACATCTCTGTGTCTGGTCATTCTTGGTCTCCGGGTACCCGAAACTCTGAAGGTTCAATCGACTAGACTCTTCAACTTAGAATAATCAAACTTAGTTTAAAGGGGACAGTAAGAAATAATCTTACACTAACTGTAATCATTTAGATACCTTAATATCTGGTTAGTTTACAATAGTTGACGTATTGGTGACGCCAAATGTAAATGATATGCGGCCCGTGAAACTTGAACTTGGACATAGTGCGGCCCACTGAAAAAAAGGTTGAGAACCACTGCACTATGTCCTGCTTGGTTCAAATATGCATGTGAAGTGGGGGTTTATGGGATTCAGCTCTGAGTGATTGTAGAGAAGTGGCTTATCATTGGTTGCAACTAATGCTTCACACACCCCTTCTCATCAGTGAAAGCTGAGGTTCACCTGAGAGAAATTGTTCATTTTAGGAGACATTTTCAGGAGAAAAAGATTACATTTTTTATAAAATTTGCTTTACAGATTTTGACAACTAGTTCAACATTTTTGTATGTAATGACTCAAGCAATGAAATGAGGACTATTCGTTTTATACGGAATGACTATTAAGTAGTGGTGGGCATAGATTATTCTTTTTAATCTAGATTAATTTTGGAATTAATCTAGATTAAAATGGCTCATTTGAATTCTGCCGAAGGCATTCAGAATATGTGTGCTACCCAAATAATGACTAAAAGTAAGTCTTTAAGAACGGGTTTAAGCCAGGTGGCGCATTAGACCAGGTGCTCATCTCCTGTTTCCAAAATGCATCACAAACTGCTTGAGAGAGCAGTTCTACTATGATAATTTGTGATGAAAATTAAATTATGATCAATAAGATGAACTTGTGTTTACTTCCGCATTAGCTAAGGGATGCTTTGCGTTTAGGTGGTACTTGAGACTGGAAGAGCTCCTACAGTACATTTACATTTAGTCATTTAGCAGACGCTTTTATCCAAAGCGACTTACAAAGAGTTAGGGAGCAACAAGCGATATGTTATACAGGAGCCATAATACATTAGGTGCCAATACAAAGTTACTGGTTTCAACTAAAGCTAGACCACTACCTGTTGAGAGAAAGTTTTTTTTTCTTTTTTTAAACCAACTGTATGTAAACCAATTCCGTACAGTAAACCAATTCCACATTGCACAAGGTGCAAACAACCTTAGTCTTGTCGAGGTTTCCATTGGGAAGCTTCTTAAAAATAAATTTTCCCTGAAGCAAACCCAGCGGCATCATAGCTCCATCCATGTTAGCACGTCACGTTTGATGTGGTAATTTCACAGTAACGTTATGTTGTGTTCAGACCAAACGCGAATGGCGCGTCAAGCGCGAGGGATTTACATCTTAAATCAATGCAAAGAGGCTATAGACCTACTTGCGGCGCGAATCGCGCGAATGAAGCCCTGGTTATGAGATGATGAGGCGGCGCGAATGACGCGATTCACGCGAGTTGAAAAATCTCGATCTCGCCCCCTACAGTGTAATACGCTTTGTATACATCCGCGCTAAAATATCAAGGTGAAAGTCATCATAGCTTGCGTAGTATAAACCCAGCTCCCAACCCAGCTTTGAGAATAGATTAACGGCGACTTTTTTTATCGCGCATTAAGAGTCTCATGTTAACGCAGCACGTTATCGCCGAAAACGGCCCACCACTATCATTAAGCATTCACAAGTTTAGTTAATTTTGACTGACATGACATAAGCAAATGATAATGTTATAAAACAGCAGAGAGTTGTATGAAAGCAATTGTTGTGTGTCCAAAAGCATTTGCAATATGTTGGAAGGAATGAGAAACTGCTACTATGATGTGCACTAATGACTAGAGGTTGAACTAAATGTTGTGCAAATGTTAACCGTGATGTGAGAAATGCACCAAACTACAAATGTCACAAATATTAAAAGAATGTTTTTTACTAAAAGTGTTTTTAACAAATTAACCGATTTCATCTACATGTCTTTCAGATCACCCAATTGGTCAGATATACAAGATTAAATCGTACTGTGCCAGTGCTCCAACTTTATTTTGATTCAGAATGTGATTTATGTTCTGCCTACCGTCTCGGTTGAAGCTCAATAGAAGGGCTCATTGAGATTCTGCAGCATATGACACAGTGCTAATATATGTTTATTGGCTTGCACATGCATTGTCACTGCAAGGACTTTCTCGGTCCCAAAATCAACTGTGTGCCGAATTGTTCATAAACTTGGCCGTCATATTTGTGGGCTACCCTGGATCTGTTCATGATACCCTTGTATTTAAGATTAGTCCAATGTATTACAATGCTGAGTATCCACCATCGAGATATTTTTAACTGTGATGGAGGTTATTCTTGAATCGATAAACCAATTGTGGTATTAACACAGTTTAAGATGCCCCAAGGACCAGTACATGAGAGATTCAATTGCTGCCATTCTCGAGGTCGCGCAATTATTGAGCGACGATAATCGGAATGATGAAAAGACGATGAGAAGTTTACTGAAAAGTGGGCTTTTGGACTAAAGTTTTGCTTGCATGTGCATTCTTGCACAATGTCTGTCTAACTCATGGTGATGTTTTTGAGCCTGAGGATGAGGAGGAGGATGCGCCCCCAACGTTGCATTCATCTGATTTATGTGTACTTCATGAAAGATCTGCAGCCCATTAAAGGGACAGACTGGCTGGACAAATTTCTGCTTCCAGTTGTGTTCAGTTTCCTTTGATGGACCATGATAACACAGTGATTTAAAACATTACCTATTGATATAACAGTTTTTTCCTTCATTGTAAACAAGTAAAGTAATTTTTGGACTCATCTACCCTTTTAATATATATATTTTTTAACGTTATAACTGCAATTATTTTGTGTTATATTTATTCATTAAAGTATTTCATGTAAAAGATGAAAGTGACATTAAATCATC